>JAAIIK010019091.1:4784-15680 GCA_014706435.1 Silurus glanis | reverse complement strand
AGAGAGAGAGAGAGAGAGAGAGAGAGAGAGAGAGAGAGAGAGAGAGACATGTATGGCAGCTGGGATCTGATTCCACAGTCCTGACTCTGACCCGACGTTCTTGAGCCGGACACTTCCTCACCGACGTGCTCGAGTCTGCTTGTTCATGAACCACGTCCGGGAAGCGTCCCCGTCCCCCCCTCCCTGCCTCCCTCCATCCATCCCTGGGAATGTCCATGCGAGGGAACTCGAAATCATCTCGGCAAGCCTCTTCGTTTTTCTCAAAGCGACACCAGATTTCAGAAGGAACAATATTTAGAGGAACGTGCGCGTTAAATAGGTTACGTTACAATCCCTTCCGTAAACTTCACCGATGCCCAAACACGTGCCGATCGAACATTTCATTTTGTGGTTTTTCTGTGCCACCTAGTCTAGTTCTGGGTTTGCACATACTCTTGCACACTTCCCCACACACATACACACACACACACACATGTGCCAGCACTCCACCCTGCTAGAAAAAAAGTGTTGAATTGGATTAACTCTTCGTGTTTATTTGCGTCCAGCTGGAGTTGGACCCGTAAACCTGTTTGTGTTCATTCGGGGCTGGGAAAAAAAATGTTTTTCTCCCCCTCTCTCTTTCACTGCACACTCCGATGATATTCATCAGCCCAAACTGGAGAGGTTTTCTTCATTCTGGTGAGGGGAAGAAATTCCCAATGGTGGCCACATGGTCATCGTTTTGACAAACATTGCTTCGTACATCCATTTTATGTATATATATAAAATATATATATAAACACCCGCTCATGAACCAGAACCCGCAACACATCTAATGCTTTCGAGCTAAAAAAAGAAGTCGAGTGCATTATTTTAGATTTTTTTTGGCTTTTGCTTCGTCTACGTTGAAACGGCAGTCTCTCTCTCGGAGTGTGTGTGTGTGCATCATCTCGAAAGATAGTCGACGACCAACCTGGCCCTTTTTCGCCACTTTCATCAATTCCACAGCTTTAACAGGAATAAAAGAAAACGAAGCAACTTGTGTGTCAATCATTGGAGCAGACCTCATACCAACCAAAAGCATGCACTTGAAGATTAGTTTCTTTTTGCTCTGAGCATCCTTCCATCTTGCAGGTCCTTCAACCAACTCCAAACTCTGTGGCTATTTAAATACTCTATAAAGTGTGTGAATTGCAAGCTTGAACGCAATACTTTTGTGTGTAGTTGCACGCGCAAATCTGACAGTTTGATAGGAAAAGAAGGATGCAATGGACCTTTTTTGCTTTTCGAGGTTTCATCACACACACACACACACACACACACACACACACACACACACACACACAAACACACCAAAACACCCTTCAACACTCAGCAAGTGAGTGTAGCTCCGTCTAAACATACACACGCACGCGCAAGCACGCAAATGCACGTGCTAAATTGAAACTGCAAAGAGAAAAAAAATCTCACTTGCTACACTGCCACTGCCAAACGTCCCACAACGTCGCTTCAGTATGTGTGTGTGTGTGTGTGTGCGCGCGCGCGCCTGTGTGTATTCTCCACGCAGATCGTCCGCAACTCCTGCGCCATTTCTCCGCGCGCACATCCCACTAACAAACGCGCCCTACCAAGTGCACTTAACACCGCGCGCTCACACTTCCATCCAGCCCTAAAAATTGACAACATGCACCAGATAATGAAGTGCTCTCAAAACCTGCGCCATTCCAAAACAAAAAAAACAAGCACGAGCAGCGCGCGAAGAGGGACGGAAATAAATCGCGCGTGCTTGGGTATTTGTTCATTCTGGATATGTAAAAAAAAAAATAAAAATAAAAAATGCACAGTCTACATCTTAAAAATAAAAGAGTTGCATGGATCACTATGGCGTGCAAAAGTGTGTATGGGGTGTCACGAACGCTTTTGAATCGAACGCACGTTTCGGCTCGGCTCGAGCGTCTGTAGAAGACACAGGAGTGGAAAGACGAGCCGGGCGGAGAGAGAGCGCGCGCGGGGGCGCGTGCACCGCGTGAAACGGTATTTCTTTTTTTTTTTTTTTTTTTTTTTTTTTAGTCTAATGGGAAATAAAGCGCGAGACGCGAAGAGTGCCAAAGTTTGCCACCGAGCTGAATACACTCCCCCAAACATGCATCGCCTCGCGCACTTACACGCACACACACACGCCCCAAACAAAAACGCGCGTGCACTTCTCACGCGTTGAAATAAAATAAAAACAAGCATTTTTTTTTTTTTACAAGAAAAATCACGTTGTCTCTTCTTTCTCTGCGTCTCCTCTTTCCTTTTTTTTTATCCCCCCTGCTTGCTCTTCTTGTCATTCCCAAACTTCCAGCTTGAAAAAATCTACAAATGATGAAGAATTTCCTCTTACCGTTTTTCCTCCTCGGGTTGGCTTGCTTCCGTCGCTTGCACCGGGGGCCATCCGCCATGATCTGCTGCTCCTGCTGCTGCCTCATCGACGGGCGTGTGTGTGTGTGTGTGTGTGTGAGTGTGTGAATGACTGTGTGTGTGTGTGTGTGTATGCGTGTGTGTGTGGATCAGACAGCGGCTCGCATGGACGCGACTCTCCTTCTTTCCTTCTCTTCAATCAGCGGCGGCAGACTGGAGGATCTAAAGCGAGACAAGACAGAGAGAGTGTGTATATGTGTAAGTGTGTGTGTGTGTGTGTGTGTGTGTGTGTGTGTGTGTGTGTGTGTGTGTGTGTTTTCTTTTTCTTTTCGCTTTTTGGATGAAATGCGGGTGCAGAAGCAGAACAGCCGGGACGGTAATAAAAACCGTAGAGAGGCGCGAGGCAACCAGAGGGGAAAAGAGAGAGAGGAGATAGATAGAGAGAGAGAAAAGAGACAAAAAGAAAGAGGGATGGAGGGAGACGCGATTAGAGAATCGACAATGGAAGTCCTAAAGAGTTGCATTTTGCGTTGCATTTTTTTAATTAAAAAAAATTTAAATAAATAAATACCGACTTATACATTAATGACTTTCTATTCTTTTTTATTTCTTTTTTTTTGGATCCTTTGCAAAAAAAAAAAAAATTAATAATTCAGCCGTGTCTCAATTCTGCACACTTAACTGTTGCACTTTATCCTGTAGGGGTCAAAGGAGAACGCGTTCCCACATGCGACACAGAAGCGGATTATCAGGACGCAGAAAATAATAGCCGTATTTTAGAGATTGGTTTAAAAAAGGGCAAAAAAACCCAACAACAACAACAACAATCTGGAGTTTGGAAAGGATTCTGAATTTTGCATATGCAGTGTGCAGATTTAAAAATTATAATAATTAAAAAAAAGTATTTCACTTTATGTGAAATGTCACTTTTGGTCCATTTCTATAAAATGCGCAATGGTGCTTTTATAGGAAACCTGTGCGCAAAAATGTATCAGCAAAATGTATTATTATTATTATTATTATTATTATTATTATTATTATTATTATTATTTGGCATCTCGTGGCTTTGGGTGCTTTCTATGAGTGTAAATACGATCTGGTCACAGTGGGAACCAGATTTTGTATCTTATCTGTCATTTTTGTTTGGAGTTTTGTTTCCAAAAAATAAATATATATTCCTCCAGAAAGATGAAACCAAATAACAAAGTGGTCACTACGCTTAGTGTTTCTGCCCGAATAAAACCAGACCCCGTGTTGTTCTGCGTGCAATCAAGTGCGCAAAATATCATAGCATTTGTTTTCCTCTCTTTAAATATCAGTGTTTTCACCCAAGAAAATAAGACTTCCTATTCAGTGCGTTACGTTGGGTTTTTTGTTGGAGAAAAAAAAAACATGCAATTGGAAAAAAAAACTATATAGAAATACAAATAGCACATAAATATTAGAGATGCCAGAATGACGGGAAAATGTGTTGTGCGTAAAAAAAAAAGGTGCGCGGTGTTTCACCTGAGCAGGTGAGGGTTTAGAGGTAAAGTGTGCAAAAGAAAAATAGGAAGAAAATCTAATTTTTTTTACAAAACATTTCAGTGATCAAAACAAACGATGGTGATCTGCTAAAGGGGTGATTTTAAGAAGATGATGATGATGAAGAAGAAGAAGAAGTCTTCTTACCTACCTTACTGGTGTGAGAGTTGCGCGGTGTCCGAGGCGCTTGTGGAAACCAAGCGGATCCTTCAGGCGAACCGAGATAGCAACGCCTCGGTGAAGGGGGCAAAAAAAGGGGGGAGTAAAGAAAAAAGTGCTCGGGAAGGAAAGGACCGTTATTCCTGGCGCTCAGGTTTGGGACTGATCCCTTTCAGCCACTCCAGGAAAGCAACCTGCGCACGGACTGACGCGTTACGCCTCTTCTAATGACATTTCTCTCTCTCTCTCTCCCTCTCTCTCTCTCTCTCTCTCTCTCTCTCTCTCTCTCTCTCTCTTGTGTAGTAGTGCAGAGAGAGAGGGGGGGGGAGAGAGAGAGAGAGAGAGCAAGAGAGAGGCTGAGACACACGACACACGCCACCTATCTTCACACGGAGGGATAATGGACGAGTGCGCATCTCAGGGGAAGCGTCCCAAGTTTGTTACCTTTTTTTATTCCTTTTTTTACTCATATAAAAAAAAATTTTTTATTTATCAATATGACACATTTCAAGTCTTAAATCTAGATTATTGTAGGTAGTTTTTTTATATTTTCTAAATAATAATAATAATTAGAACACAAAACAAGTAGTTGCACGTATGTTTTGATTTATTCCTCTTTCTTTATGTGGGTTGAAGAAGTCGTTCCTGGAATTGAAAACAGGATTTCTTTCTACACTGAGTGGGGTTAGTGTGCGGTTTGGGACGCAGCCTGGGGGTCTTTTTGGAAACTCGGTGCCATCGTGCTGCCTTCATGAGCGACATGATTTGCGGTAAAATGCGAGTTTCTGATTGAACAGCGTCCCGTTTAAGTCGCAAGAAAATAATCATTTTTAAAAAAAGGAGATCAATTATTAGGATGATTAAATGTGCAATTTGGGGGCTCTGGTGGAATCAGTGTGCTCTTCATGAAGGAGAAATCCAGTGGATTGTGGTATGTCGTTCTTGATTATATATGCAAATACAAATATTAGTAATAACAGGATTTTTTTCTGAAAGAACAAAACTTTTTTTTTGTATTTTTTTTCTAATCGTTGGATAAAATCTGGAGATTGTTTTACTCTATGAAATGTTTAGACATGTGAATGCTTAAGGTGTATTTTTTTTCCCTTTTTTTAAATTAAGATTGTACTTTCCAGATGTGACCGGTTTGAGTATGTATTTTATATTATTATCATAATTTTTATTGTAATTATTATAAATAATAATAATAATTATTATTATTGTAACCTGCATTTACTATTCTCTTATGTCATGTAAATACATTTTTCTGGTTTTCTCTCTTTTTTTAAAAAAATGTTAATTATGTTATTATTACGCAATTTTTTTTTTTGTAATCGATTTATTAAGAGAGAAAAAAGTGCCCTGTGCGCGTGAACCGAGGGTGTGATGAGGGTGGGGAGTGGGGGCAGGAGGAGGAAGTGAGGGTGGGGAGAGAGAGAGGGGGAGGGGGGGAAGAGGAGCCCCACCTTGAGAGGGACGTGATTGGCTCTACCTACCAATCCAGTTTATGGATAATTAAATCATCAATCAAGGCGCGGGAGCGCGCACTGGCGCGCACCCGTGCGCTCATTTGCTCGGCTCCGCGCTCCCGTTCAAAGCCAAGCTGATCGGGAGCGGAGGGCACGCGCGCGCACACAGAACCACAGAAATGCCTCTGTATTTTTATTTTTTTGTAACACGTGAAAAAAAAAAAGACACCGCGCGTGAGGAGTCTTCGAGACGCGTGTGACCTGGGTATGTATGCGTGCGTGCGTGCGTGTGTATTATTCTTGCTATAAGTTGTAGTAATGTCCTGTTTGAGGAGACTGATTCAGCCAGGCGATGTCTAAGGAATTTATAGGCCCACGTGCATGTGATTTGGGTCTCGTGAAGCAGCCAGAGTTTCGTGTCACGCGCGAGCCTTTATTTACTAAAGTAGTGTTTCGTGCATAAGACTGCTTTTCTTTCTTTTTTTTTCTTCCCTCCTTCTTCTTCTTCTTTTTTTTTTTTTTACCCCCAGTTTTCCCCAAGCGCGCACGCCGCTCCTGCTGCCACTAACGCGCGCGCTCTCGGCGCCACTTATCGGTCCATTCATCCCGAATGCGCCGCTGCGCCTCGCGCGCGCTGCTTCGATCTCTGCGTGCCACGCGGCGTGAAATCGGCTCCGAGTCCGCGTCCGGCCTGTGCGGCAACTTCCGGCTTAATGCATCCGCTCATTTCATTGCAAAAAACAAAAAACGCTCCCCTCTCATATCTCTCTGTACGTGTGTGTGTGTGTGTGTGTGTGCGCACGTGCGCCTTTATAAGACATTTTATTTACTGCCATAAGATGCCATTCAGTCCCTCATGCATGTGCATATACTGTAGGAAGAGTAATGCAAAAAAGAGACAAAACGATTAACTAATACAACATATCTATCTATCTATCTATCTATCTATCTATCTATCTATCTATCTATCTATCTATCTATCCTGTTTCCTATATTTTATTAACCTGACAAAGCATTCATTCTATGAATGAATAAAAAATGTGTGTGTGCATATATATATGTGTGTGTGTGTGTGTGTGTGTGTGTGTGTGTGTGTGTGTGTGTGTGTTGACATTGACAAGACATTTTAAGCTCCCCAAAGGAAATCCTGAGCCCTCCTTCTGCACATCTTCTACTTGGAAACCTTAAAACAAAACAGAGGCAACTAACACACCGATTCGAAGCTCCAGCATGTAGACAGAGTCTGTGTGTGTGTGTGTGTGTGTGTTAGAGGTGTGTATTAAAGGTGTGTGTTAGAGGTGTGTATAAAAGGTGCAGACCAGAGAGAAGGGAAAGCAGTGTGAAAGTGCAGTGGAATCCCGATGATGTTTCTTCCATGATATTGTTATTATTATTATCTAGACCTCGGTGCCGTGCCGAGAGTTCCGTAAATACTCGGAGCTCACAACACGTTCGGTGAGATGAAGATCGTCAGATCAGACAAAAAAATCCAAGTGTGTGTGTGTGTGTGTGTGTGTGTGTGTGTGTGTGTGTGTGAGGCTCGGAAGCAAGGCAAGAAAAAGAGAGGCAGAGAATAAGAGATGAATGTGATGACATGTTAGTGTGGTGTGTTTTATATGACAGAGGATGAACTCTGTGTGTGTGTGTGTGTGTGTGTGTGTGTGTGTGTGTGTGTGTGTGTGTGTGTGTGTGTGTTTGGCTCCAGGAGCTGAAAGCGATGTGAACTTTCCAGAAAATCTCACATCTGCAGCGGGGATGAAGCCGAGCACACAGGTGGTAAGAGAGAGAGAGAGAGAGAGAGAGAGAGAGAGAGAGAGAGAGAGAGAGAGAGTGTGTGTGTGTGTGTGTGTGTGTGTGTGTGTGTGTGTGTGTGTGTGTGTGTGTGTGAGAGAGAGAAAGTTATTTCCTGTCTATGAGAACATCCTTTGAGTGTTTTCTCTTCTCTTTCTGTCACACACCCCCATAGAACACACCCTCACTTTCTCCCTTATAGACACACACACACACACACACACACACACACACATTCCTTATAGTCTGACTCATTAGAACTCATATTTAGAAGTTGCATAGCCCCAATTCAGATTTTTATTTGTATTTAAATTATTTTATGCAGTATAACAATCATTTAAATACAAATCTCACATTACTGTTAATGAATAGTTTTATTTTGAATGTGGTAAAATATCAGCTATTATTATTGTTATTATTAATGTTTTATTTTTTTAATTTTATTTTAATTATTAGTATTATTTTACAACAAATGTGTAAAAAAAAAAAGGCATTTAAATGAATTGTGTAATAGAGGAAAAAAAGGGAAGGCAACATCCCCAAGACTATTAATGTTTTGTGTTCAAGGTAAAAAAAAAAATATTAAAAAAGTATAAAAGTAATAAAAGTATAAGAGGGAGAAATAACTTTTTAGTGTTTTTTTTTTTTATAACTGAAAAGAGAAAAAGAGAGGAAGAGGAAAGAAACATCAAAAATGTGTTGAATGTTAATAAAAAAAAAATTGGAAAATATATTTTTGCTTTTAATGGGCTTCAATCAAAAGAAACTGAGCGAAGTTATAATAGAAAGAAAGAAAGAAAGAAAGAAAGAAAGAAAGAAAGAAAGAAAGAAAAAACATTTGTCAGTTTCAAAATCTGACTAAAGAACAAGAGAAAATGTCTGCCAAATATTTTGGTGTTAAAAATAAATCTGAATTTCCCCCCCAAAAAAAACAAAAGTAAAAAAATATATATATTTACCCTAATATTTGATCTGGAAAAAAAACAAGATAAAACAAAACATATTGTAAATAATAATAATATTACAGTCAAGAAAAAAGCGGAATCACATTCCTTCAAAATAAAAAAAAATTCAATTATTTAAAAAGATATTTTTTTTAATGTTCAGTTTAAACAATAATTGTATCATTTAATAAAACAAGACAAAAACATGAAAAAAAACCCTCCACAAAGCATATTTGAACGCGGTCTCTATGCGATCGCAATAATATAAATGACGTCTAGTCACGTGAGCCGGAAAGCCCCCCCCCCCCCGCCCCACCCCCCCGTGCTGCATTACGAATGAAAAAAATGCAAAATAGTAAAAGCATTAAGGAACAAACCCACGTGATAAGGACCAAACCCACGTGACGAGGCGGATCCTTTCAGGGGTTCGACTCGAGGCGTCTCCAGCACCCCCTGTCTGTTTCCTCGCAACGTGGGCAGCTAATAGGAGGTATCATTACATAGCGCCTGGTCCAGAACAGCACGAGGACTGTAAGTGGCGAATCCATTTGCATAATTATCACCTGCGCTTGTGCATTTACACCGGCGTCACCTCCGAACCAACAACAACAACAAAAAAATCATAAAACAACACGTAGGCCGCGTTCACGGCTCCGCGGCGTGCGCGAGGTCTGAAGTCATACCGAACGCATTCAAAGAATCTCTGATGTCATAGACGACACACCGGATCGATTTAACGAGGAGATCCATGAGGAGATTTCTGGGTGACCATGTGCATGTGTGTGTGTGTATGTGTGTGTGTGTGTGTGTGTGTGTGTGTGTGTGTGTGTGTGTTCGGAGGCTCAGCACGGAATGTGCTGTTCTCACCACAACCAAGTCTGTCATATTGAGCTTGCCAGGATTTGTGCACGCAACCCACACACACACACACACACACACACACACACACAAACACAATGGAAATGAAAAGCGCGATGGACAATTAAAGAACGCGCCCGATCTCAAAGAGTGTGTGATCTGAAGGCTCGAACTCTCCTCAGCGTTTCGCCTTCCGACACACTCGGTTTCAACTGCGCCCAACAAATCGTAAGCACGTCAGGAGTTGCAGGGTTTACAGCGAGCTCGGAAAGAGTGTCGCCGCGATCAAAACACACACACACACAAACACACACACATGAACGTAGCCATTTTATCACATCGCTTACGTTAGGAAGAAGAACAGATTTGCTATTAGAAGGAAGCGACTGTACGACTCTCGTTTGAAAGAGGTCGGTTCATCTGTGTGCAAATGTACCATATCAGAGGCTTTTTATTTCTTCTTTATTCTCTCTTCTTTTTTTTTTTTTTGCTGGTTGTGTTGTGGGTTTTTTAGTTTTTGGATACATTCTGATGTTGTAGGTTTCTGAAGCAAGTCCACCAGAGTAGCAGCACAAAAAACACCCAATCAATTCTGACCAAATCTCTCTCTCTCTCTCTCTCTCTCTCTCTCTCTCTCTCTCTCTCTCTCTCTCTTTCTGTCTATCTCTACATATCTCTCATGTCTTTGTGTGTGCGACGTTTCATGCACGACCTCGAAAAAAAGGTAAGGCCCTGGAAATAAAAAAAAATATCAGACGACTTATCACAATTGCGAAATTAATTTTGATGAATAATTAATCAGGCACTGGGAGCATTGTTGTCTGTCTAATCTACACACACACACACACACACACACACACACACACACACACACGCGCACACACACACAGTGCAGGCAAATGAATGAAAAAGTTATGCATTCGTGGTGTTTTGTTTTAGTTGAATATTTGTTAATGTGTTTTGTGGAACACTGTATGGCCAAAGGTTTGTGGACAGTTACAGACAGTGAAGCAACACCTTCCCGACCAATCAGAATCGAGCGTTTGGTATTACCGCCGGAAATATATCTACTGGAACACTTTGTGGACAAAAGTTTGCGGACATCCCATTCTACTTTTGCTTCTTGGAGATATCTCCATTCTTCTAGAAAGATGTGGAAGTTTTCCACTGGAGTTTGGAGGTTTTTGGACATTCGTTCAGCCACAACGGTGTTAGTAAAGTCAGGTGAAGGTGAGGAGGCCTGGGGTGCAGTCAGCATGAAATAAAAACAAAACCAAATGTGTTCAATAGGGTTGAAGGTCTATAGCAGGAGATCTCCTACTCGAACGTCATGTAAAGCATATCTCCATGGGCTTCTGAATTTGTAGGAACAGTTTGGGGAAGAACCACATACGGCTGAAAAAAGCCAGGTGCCCGATAATACCTTTGGTCATACATTGTGAATGGCACATGATGTCATCGCGAAATGTAAAGAGAAAACAAATGCAACAATTGTGTGGAATAAACGGTGTGTGTTCCGCTACAAATGTGAGATGTTTGAAACGTCACAATAAAAACAAAGGAATCTGCGTGTCTATGAATCTGTTTTTTTTTTTTTTTCAAATATGTGTATTTGATTATTTATTATTTGTTATTATTTATTTATTTATTTATTATTATTAGTAGTAGATTATATATATACAATTTTTTGTATAATTTCTATTTCCAATCAAATTTTTCTTTTACAGACACACACACACACACACACACACACACACACACACACACAC
>JAAIIK010019087.1:1122-14420 GCA_014706435.1 Silurus glanis | reverse complement strand
TCATCTAATTCACTCCAGAATCTTTCCTTCTCCTCCATCTCACAGCCGACTTGTGGAGCATAGGCACTGATGACATTTATCATCATCCCTTCAACTTCCACCTTCACGATCAACACCCTATCAGAAACTCTCTTCACCTCCACTACACTCTTACTGTACTCTTCCTTCAGAATCACCCCTACACCATTTCTCTTTCCATCCACACCATAATAGAACAGTTTAAACCCACCTCCAATGTTTCTGGCCTTACTCCCTTTCCACTTGGTCTCCTGAACACACAACATATCTACCTTTCTCCTCTCCATCATATCAGCTAACTCTCTCCCTTTACCAGTCATAGTGCCAACATTTAAAGTACCAACCCGAACCTCCACTCTCCTACACTTCTCCATTCCCTGCCGTCTCTGTAGACGTCTTCCTCCTCTCCTTCTCCTCCTTCTCCTTCTCAAGTGAGACTGAAACTACCCTTGATTAATCACCTGACCAAACTAATAAACACAGACCAACACTCTAGAATCAACTGAGTTAAATAGATATACAAAGTTAGAATCCTTCCTTACCAGAAGAGAGTAGATTCAAGATAGAGCTAAAGCGCACAGATAGAGCTAAAGCACACAGCTAAAGCACAAGCTGATCTCTCTCATCTGGCTTTGCTGAAATATACAGTTGTGTATCATCAGCATAGCAATGGAAGCGAATACCATGTTTATGTATAATTTCACCCAGAGGCAGCTATATAAAGAGAAAAGCAGTGGGCCTAAGAGAGATCCTTGAGGAACACCAAACTTTACCTCAGAGAGTGTGGAGAACTCACCAACAAACTGATAGCGATCAGTCAAATAAACTATTTAAGCTATTCCCTTTATTCCAACAACGTTCTCAAGTCCAGCAAGTAGTATAGTGTGATCAATGGTGTGAAAAGCTGCACTAAGGTCGAGCAAAACAATTAAAGAGACAAAACCCTGATCAGAGGCCAATAACAGGTCATTTACCACCTTAACTAGTGCCGTCTCTGTGCTATGATGAGGCCGAAATCCTGACCGATACATTTAAAAAATGTTATTCCTCAGTAGATGTGAGCAGAACTGTTGTGCTACAACCTTTTCTAGAATTTTGGATATAAAGGGGAGATTTGATATTGGACTGTAGTTGGACAGCTGACATGGGTCAATGTCAGGTTTCTTAATTAGGGGGTGGATAACTGCCAGTTTGAAGGATTTTGGTACAAAACTAGTGCTAATGGAAGAGTTTATTATTTTTAAAACAGGTTCAATTACCTCTGGAATTATCTGTTTGAGGAAACTTGTAGGCGATGGATCGAGAATGCAGGTTGATGATTTTGATGAGGAAATAAATTAAATTAAGTCATTAGGAGTGAAGCTTTGTAGTTAATGGTCTGTTATAATTACACTGCTGTCTACACTGTTATTTGTAAAATAGTTTGGATTTATTTTAATCATCTGGATTTCTTGCCTGATGTTTTCAACTTTATTATTGTGAAAGTTCATGAAATCATTACTATAATGATGGTGTGCATGTGAGTGCAGTGCTTTTATTTCCTGTTAATTTTGCTACCGTGCTGAATAAAAATCTAGGATTATGCTTGTTATTTTCTATGAGGGTGGAGAAATATGCTAATTGAGCAGCACTAAAAGATTTTCTATAATTTAGGAGGCTCTCCATTACATTTATTTGAAATACTGTTAATTTTGTTTGATGCCATTTACGTTCTAATTTTCGAGTGGTCTGTTTTAAGGTACATGTATGATCATTATACCACTGTGCTAATTTTTTCTCCCTGATCATTTTGGTCTTAAGGGGAGCTACATCATCTAGAGTATAATGTAGAGTATAGAGTATAATGAATATTAAAGTCATCAACAATTAATGCTTTGTCTAAAGAAGTAGCTAAATTTGTGATGAAATCTGCAAATTCTATGAGAAAATCAGAGTAGGGCCCTGGGGGTCTATAAATAATAATTAGTGGAATTGACTGACTGGACCTGCTTTTGGACACTAAATATTTTATGTTGTGTAAAGAACTTCAAATGTTTTACATTTGTATTTAGTTTTTGTATGACGTTTAGATCATTATTATAAATAGCTATGACTCCACCTCCTCTGCCATTTAGACGGGGTTGGTGTATGTAACTATACCCAGGAGGACTCGCTTCATTTAATTCTACATATTTATTTGGTTTAATCCACGTTTCTGTCAAACACATTATTTAAAATTCCTGGTTGGTAATAATTTCGTTTATAGTAAGCGCTTTTGATGTGAGAGATCTAATATTCAGCAATCCTATCTTTAGATCAGAGGTGCTGCTGTGCGTTCAGTCCTATTTAATTTAATGTTAATCAGGTTACTTAAACAGACTTTCTGAGAATTCCTACATTTTGGTTTTGCTCAATTTGTCTCAATTTGGTGGATCCTGAGTGACGACTCTGTGCAGCTAGCAGACGGTCGGTTTAGCCTGTCTGTCTGCTCCCTGGCCTTCGCTCTGGACAGTCACTTTTTAACTAGTGCTGTTCTGAGACTATGACCTATACTACAAGAAATGAGAGCAGCACCTTCTCGAGTGGGATGGATACCATCCCGCCCTAACAGGCCAGCCTTGCCCTCAAAATTGCTCCAATTATTTATGAAGCCCACGTTGATTTTGGAGCACCACTCGGACATCCAGCAGTTCAATCAATCAATCACTCAATCAATCAATCAATCAATCAATCAATCAATCAATCAATCAATCAATCAATCAAATTTTATTTATATTACAACAACCAAAAGGAGCACAAGGCGCTTTCCAGTAAAACAACAATAGACAATAGAATATAAGAACACAATGTACATAAAATATCAGTTGAATCAGGGGCTACGTGTTAAAAGCTTGTATGAATAAATGAGTTTTCAACTGCGATTTAAAAACATTAAGCACAGTGATGCATCGTATGTGTTTTGGAAGTGCGTTACACAGCTTTGGTCCCTGGACAGCAAATGACCGGCCTCCAAACTTTTTATATTTGTACTTGGGAGTGACCAGATAGGTACGTCCAGAGGAGCGGAGAGTTCTGGCTGGTTGGTAGACCGTTATTAATTCGGCGAGGTAGGCCGGGGCCAGACCATTGATGGCCTTGAACACAAACAGCAGGACCTTATACTCCACCCTAAACCGCACCGGAAGCCAGTGAAGCGAGCGGAGGACAGGGGTGATGTGTAAGCGTTTGGAGGTGTTAGAGAGAAGACGTGCTGCCGCGTTTTGTACCATGTGGAGCCGATTGAGAACTGATTGATTAAGTCCAGTGTAAAGAGCATTACAGTAGTCAATCTTCGAGCTGATGAAGGCATGTATAGCTTTTTCAAGGTCAGCTTGGGACAAGAATGATTTGACCTTGCTGAGTAGTCTTAGCTGGTAAAAGCTTGCCTTCACTAGTGCACTGATCTGTTTATCGAAGTGCATACTTTTGTCAAAAATAACACCCAGGTTACGCACGGTAAATGCAAACTGAGGTGTTAGAGGATCAAAACTAAGAGAACTGCTGGGTGAATCTGGGCTAAACAGAATGTACTCAGTCTTTTCTTCATTCAGATGAAGGAAGTTCTGGGAAAGCCACTGTTTGGTATCCTGAAGGCAATTATGGAGAGGGTCAAATGCAGAACGATTACTTAGAATCACAGGAAGATAGATCTGGAGGTCGTCAGCATAGAAATGAAATTGAACGTTGTGATTGGAGATGAGTTGACCAAGTGGCAGCATATAGAGTGAGAACAGAATAGGACCAAGAATAGATCCTTGAAGCACACCAGATGACAGAGGAGCAACCGAGGAAGAATAATCATTAAGCATTACTGAAAAAGTTCTGTTAGTGAGTTATGATGAGAACCAATTTAGCACCGCACCCTGCAGACCAACATGTTGAAGACGAGAGATGAGGATGGCATGATCCATGGTGTCAAATGCAGTGGTTAGATCCAGTAACACCAAAACCACAGAGCTTTTACCATCCAGGGCTCCAAGAATGTCATTATGGACCCTCAATAACGCTGATTCAGTGCTATGTCTCGACCTGAAACCGGACTGAAATGTATCACCAAAGTCGTGCAGTTGAAGGTGAGACTGAAGCTGGGCGAAAACAAGCTTATCCATCAACTTAGACAGAAATGACAGGTTAGATATAGGGCGGAAGTTGGATAGTATGGAGGGGTCAAGGTTGGGTTTCTTGAGCAGCGGTCTAACAATAGCATGTTTGAGAGCAGCGGGAACAGTACCCACACTAAAACAGCTGTTTATGAAGGAGACAAGGATGGGACCTACGATGTCAACAGCCTCCTTCAAAATCCTGGCAGGAACAGCGTCTAGAGGGCAGGTGGTGGGCTTCAACTTGTGGACAGCTTTTTTGAGGTCCACCAGAGTAACTGCATCAAAGATCTCTAGCACACATTGCGCCGCATGAGTAGACATGGCAACAGCGGGGATTTATCTAATGTTGTGCCTAACAGACAAAACCTTGTCCAAAAAATGTTGTTTGAACGCATTGCGTGTGTTTACAGAAACGTCATTCAAGGCGACAGACACCGGATTTATGACAGAATTGATAGTGCTGAATAAAATTCCAGGGCGGTGGCTATTGCTATTGATAAGAGCAGAAAGGTACTGTCCTTTAGCTTCCTTCAGTGCACTCTGATAGGTGGCAAGATTGACTCTAAACATCTCCAGTGACACCTGCAGCCTATCCTTCTTTCATTTTCGCTCAGCCTGAGGGCCCGAGTTGTATCATTGAGCCAGGGTTCCAATTGACCATTGGTCGACTTTACCTTGTAGGGCGCATCAGAGTCCATAATCTGGGAGCAGATGGCATGGAAGGAGGCGAGGAAACGGTCTGGACAAAGAGGCGATGCCAATTCAGCAGTAGAGGCGAGATCAGAAACAGAGAAGGCAGCAACAAAATCATCGACTGTAGATGAGGTAATAATGTGACGGCGATGAGGGGCAGTAGACGTTGGTGCAGGTGAAACAGCACAAATGTCAAACCGTATGAGAGAATGGTCAGAGATGGGAAAATCCATGACCTCACAAGTTGACACAATAACCCCACGAGAGATAATAAGGTCAAGAGTGTGACCTAACCTATGGGTGGGACAGGAAATGGACTGAGCCAGATCTAATGAGTCTAAAAGTGCCTTAAAATCATTAGCAGGTTTAACAGAGGGGCAGCAAACATGAATGTTAAAGTCACCACAGATTAGAATATTGTCAAACTTTGCTAGAAACTCTGTCAGAAACTCTGAGGACTCAATAAAAAAATCCTTGTTTAATTTGGGCGGCCGGTAGATTACTGCACATAAAATCGGACAGGGTAGTGTAAGCACAAATACTTGTAACTCGAAGCTGGAATACCCTCTAGTGGACAGCTGACGGCACTTCAGGGACTGTCTATGTATGGTGGCTATCCCCCCGCCCCTACCCGTTTGCAGCGGCGTGTTTAGGAAAAGGTAACCAGAGGGGAGGATTTCCGAAAAGGCACTGACATCACCTGGGGGAAGCCAGGTTTCGGTGAGGATAAACAGATCCAGAAACTGGTAGCAGACAGACAGGGCGTCTCAGGAAAGGAGGAATTAATGTCAAGAGTGGCGGTGGTGGTTTAAAGGACTGTGTATTTAAGAGGTGATTAGTTGTAAAACGCAGTTCCAGCAGCATGGTGCCATCATACACAGTAAACGACGAGAGGTAGCAAAAACAAACATGAAAAAACAGAGGAGCAAGTGGCAGGCCAAACACAGCGGAGCCATCTTGAAAATGGCGGGAGGCCAGAGTTCAGCGACCATAACCTGCTGTAGGCTACATCGCCATGTTGCATTGGGATGGGGCCAGAACATGTTACTGCATCGGACATTGCCTTCGCTAATTTACACACCTCTATAATATTACTCTTAGTAACCTCTGACTGGCAAAGGCATATATCATTAGCTCCTGTGTGAAAAACTATCTTAGAGAACCTGTGCTTTCCTAAAAACCTAAGCTGACCTGCTATGTCTGGCGCCCTGGCTCCCAGGATACACATGACACCTGTGCTGCTGGTGCTCCTAAAGGTCTAGCTAATTTCACATGCCTCAGAATAGAGTCTCCTATAACCAGAGCTCTTTCAGGTATCTCAGCTGGTGCTGCACTGAGGAGAGCAAACCTGTTGAACACGTGAAGCGGAGAGGAATGGTGCTCCCGTGGGCGAGCCGTAGCGTTAGCTTTGGCTTTGCGAGTCGTCACCCACTCGCCCCGCTGCGAGGGCTCTAATGCTGGAGTCAGGGGGAATGCTAACTCCACCTAGGGCATCCAGACTTTCCCCTGCAGAACCTGGACTGCTCTCGCACTCACTACGTCTCTCTAGACTCTGGATGCGCTCCTCTAATGCTAAGATCTTCTCTGTCGAAGAGCAAACTAACTTACACTTCTTACTGATAAGATTATTGCTAACAAAGGAAAAAGACTGACTAAACATGTCCATAATCCTGACTATTGTAGTGATCTGGATTTATTTCACAATTAATGATCAAATCAAAGCAGAGTGTAAACTGTGCTCTGTGAAAACATCAAGAGGAGGAACTACAGCATCTTCCTAACCACCTGATAAACATCTGGATGCTGCTCTAACTGTCTTTGTGTCCTCGTCCTGTCAGCTTCATATCTGACTGCTTGTTTAAACTGTTCCATCCTGCAGGATCTCAGTCCTGATGCACATCTCCAATCACAACCAGATGACCTCTGACCCTTTCTGATCAGCTTTCTAGAAAATACTATAGTGCACCTTTTATTCATGTTTATATTTATATCTTTTTTTTTTTCAATTTATCTGTTAATTCTGAATAATGTGTTCAAATGTGAGCAAATAAGGAACACTGTGACTTTTATATTTTTACATTTTACATAATAATTTTCTCACCATCTAGTTGAACTCTGCTGATTTCTGTTTTGTTAGTGTTTGTAGCCACCACATGTTCCCTCACAAAGGATTTGTAGAAAGTGTGATCAGTTGATCTGACGTCCTCCAACACCAGAGAACAGTTTCCTTTACGCAGCTCCTCCTCAGGAACGTCCACACGTCCTTCATATCCTGGACCCTCATGTGTACCATTAAAGCTTCTCTCAAACACAACCTCATTATCAGTACGCCACCCAATTACTGATGTTTGGGTGAAGACTTTACTCAGGTTACAGGGCAGGAGAGCTGTGGAACCCACATGAGCTTCTACAGTAATGGGAGGATCTGCACTGATGGAGTCTGTGGGGGGAAACATTACAATCTACATGATTTGGAGCATTTTATAAAAATTGTAGCATATTGTAATGAATGTGAGGACACTTGTGTGTTGTTGGACTTGAACCAGGTCACTCACCCACACAGACAGAGAGCCAGAAGATGGAAATAGAAAGGAGGATCATGATGCCTGGAAGACTCGTGTGGAGTTTTTACAGATTTCCTGCTACAAACACAAACAAAGGCAGATTATTAAACACATTAAATATAAGTGGAAGATCAGCTTCTGCAGAAAATCACACAAACAAGTGTTCACTGTATTAGTGTCAATTTTACACCCTGAAAAAACACAAATCACTCATTTAAAATCCCACGTTTCACTACGGCTTCATCACCTCAGTAACTGCACCATGACTTTACTGCCCCCTGTTGGTGGATTTTAGAGTCACAGCAGCATGAACTTTGTTGTGGATTAACTTTGGTCCTGGAGTAATGTTGTTTCATTTCACTCTATACTGCACTCTATATGATGACATGACTTTGGTCTCAGAGCTACTAATGTGATGGAGCTCGTGTAAGATCATGGAATGTTCTTTAATTAATGTTTTTCTGCCTGGTGGTTTGTTTTAATCTAAAACAAATCTGTCCATCTGTTTCATATTTCCATCAATAATTATTTCAATAATCATTTATAATTATTTATTAAATAAATATCAAATTTTAACTAAAATGTAACCAATCAACTAAGCATGTTTTATGTTAAATATTAATTTGAGGAATAACTGTTTTAAATGTAAATGCCCACAAGGCTGTAATTTAAGCCTTTGTTATTCATGTTACGGGGTTGTGTGTGTGCTTAGGAACCTTTATTAATGATGGGATTTAGTGGAGGGAATACGGTGATGTGAATATCCACGGCATGTGCATTTTTTGTTGGCTGTTGTTATTGTGTGTTCTCTCGGCACGTGTTATAAACAGTAGGGTGGATCTTATTTTGTAACTCCTTTGAATGGCACCGCTGGATTGTTGGAGACCGCAGAGTTTATGAAGTTTGTGGAAGTTTTGCACCCTTGATAAAGCAGAGTGATGTATGCGTGTACATTTTGCTAATTGTGAAATGCTAGCTATTAATAGCTAATATTTATGTGTTAGGGTTATCATCAGTCAACACTTCTTTATGAGTGTATGTCGTCGAGTTGATATTGCTCAAAACGATAAGTTATAGATGATGAAATGCCATGAATATTAATTTTCTGCATTGAACTTTTTTTTTATTTTATTTAATCTATAAATACATGAACTCAGTCCTGGAACAATCCAGAAAAGTACTGGGCTGAAATAAATTTATATTTAAAATTTTATGAAGATTGTTTCACATATTTTTTTATAAGTCCCTCCGTAATGTTTTGTATGTACCAATAATCTTACAAGACCTTGTATTATTTACTCAATTTTTGAAGTTTTTACATACCTCAAAAGCAGCCTTGTCAGCGTCTTCTTCACGCTTTGGCTCTAAATATCTTTTTTCAAAAAATTTTCCATTCAAGCAAACAGTCATAGATTGAAGTGACAAGGTTTTAAATTGGGGATACTAGAGAAATATAAGAAAAATCATATAAAAGAAAAGAACAGAATTATCGGTAAACTCCGAGCAGTCATGAGACTAAAAAAAAGGAACTGATGTCAGACAGCGAAATGGAAAAGTTATTTCGAGTCTTCCTCTTCCTTTCTTGGCTGCTCCCATTAGGGGTCGCCACAGCGGATCATCTGTCTCCATACCCCCCCCTGTCCTCTACATCTGCCTCTTTCACACCAACTACCTGCATGTCTTCCCTCACCACATCCGTAAACCTCCTCTTTGGTCTTCCTCTTTTCCTCCTTCCTGGTGACTCCATCCTCAGCATTCTCCTACTGATATACCCCATGTCCCTCCTCTGCACATGTCCAAACCATCTCAATCTCACCTCCCTCACCTTGTCTCCAAAACGTCCTACATGCGCTGTCCCTCTAATAAACTCATTTCTAATCCTGTCCATCCTCGTCACTCCCAAACTAAAACCTCAACATCTTCAGCTCTGCTACCTCCAGCTCCACCTCCTGTCTTTTACTCAATGCCACTGTCTCTAATCCATACAACATCTCAGGTCTCACCACAGTCCTATAAACTTTCCCTTTCACTCTCACAGATACTCTTCTATCACAAATCACTCCTGCTATCACTCTTCTCCACCCACTCCACCCTGCCTGCACTCTTTTCTTCACTTCTCTAACACACTCTCCATTACTTTGCACTGTTGACCCCAGGTACCTGAACTCCTCCACCTTCTCCACGTCTTCTCCCTGCAACCGCACCACTCCACTGCCCTCCCTCTCATTCACACAAATGTACTCTGTCCTACTCCTACTGACTTTCATTCCCCTTCTCTCCAGCGCATACCTCCACCTCTCCAGGCTCTTCTCAACCTGCTCACTACTCTTACCACAAATCACAATATCATCCGCAAATATCATAGTCCAGGGAGACTCCTGTCTGACCTCGTCTGTCAACCTGTCTGTCACCACTGCAAACAGGAAAGGGCTCAGAGCCGATCCTTGATGATCAAACCATGCGTCTGTGGTTCTCTTCCTCGGCATGAACTGTTGCTCACAGATGGACACCTCTTCTCTCAGCCTGGCTTCCACTACTATTTCCTATAACTTCATGGTGTGACTGATCAACTTTATTCCCCTGTAGTTACTGGGTAGATTTGGAAGTGAGAGCAGCGATTATGAGGAAGAAGAATGGAAAGTCTGCTGAATCAGATGACATACCGGTAGAAGCATGGAGATGTTTAGGTGAGATGCAGTGGAGTTTTTAACAAGATTGTTTAACAAAATTTTGAAGGTGAGAAGATGCCTGAGGAATGGAGAAGGAGTGTGCTGGTACCACTTTATAATATAATATAATATAATAAATGTTGCTCTGCAATATTAGATTAATATCTTTATATAATATAAATGTATATATATTAATCTAATATTACAATATGTAAAGTTTATTTCTTGTTTTTTTTTTTTTTCCCGCAGATTGACTTTAAGAATCCTTTTGTGATTGACTTTTAAAAGGAAACAGGGCAAATATAAATAAATAATTAACACTTTCGTTGTTAGTCCTCTTTAAATTATTCTTTTTTAAAATACAGTTACTGTAATTGTGCAATAATATTGAAGATTCGTTGAAATCTTCTAAAGGTAGGCTTTTAAATAGGGCTGCAACAACTAATCCATAAAATCGATAATAATCGATAATGAAATTCGTTGTTAACGATTAGTTGGGCTGCTCTAATTTTGGTTTAGCGTGACGTTAAGATAACACAGCCGCTTGCAAAAACTTCCAAGGCATGGGCGCATTTTATATTAAATGCAACAATGAAAACTGTACCTGGAAGTTCTGCATAGCAGAGCTTGTGTTGGATGGAAATCCCAAAATGGCAACCTGATCGAAACATTTCAGATTATTCAATTTAAAGTCTGAAGACTAATGAATTGAAAATGGAGCAAGAGTGGAAGTATAACACACATAATATAAAACAGTGCTGACAGAATGTCAAAGATCAAACTAATAAATGAAATGTTGGAGATGTTTGGGGATGAACTGTTAAATGTCCCTGACTGAAGTAACATTTTAAACAGTTTTAAATACAGTTAAAAACCCCACCTGAAAAGCCAGAAAAAAATTGGGATGCTGAGTAAAATGTAAATAAAACAGAATGCCATGATTTAGAAATCTCATAAACGCATATTTGATTCACACTGGAACACAGAAAACATTCATCCTTATCCAGTGTTCAGACTGAAGGGCACATTTATTACTCTGCATTTCAATGTACAGTTAAAAAAACTGCTGTAAATAAAATGAATCAGATCAATATTTTTTCAACTATTTTCGCTTAAAAAAGTTCTGAAAAGTACTAAATAAATTGTTTTTTAATTCAGAATTTTAATTGCGAATTTAAATAGTGACGTCACAAATTATAGGAAAAAACACACAGAATGAATTGATTTTAATATAAAAAGTGATTGTGGACCAATTTATTGTTTTTTTTTGTTTTTTTACCATTTATCAGTCTTGGATGTGTCAAAGATTAGTAACAAAACTGATTTCTAAATGGATGGATGGAGAGGATAGATGAAGAACTAAATTAACATTTGGACAGATGTATTTTCTGTTTGTGTCTATGCATAAATCTGTGTGTGTGTGTGTGTGTGTGTGTGTGTGTGTGTGAGGCAGCAAATCACTTGGTGATCTTTATAAGTAAATCCACCACAGGCAATGCAAGTGCAGATTGTTAGTTTTTTGCAGCACTTGCATGTTCCCCTCTGAACTGTTGAGCTGCTGGTGCCTGCTGGTGTGTGAGTGGCAGCTACAGAGGACTGTAGCGTTCTCACAAGTGCAGCAGCAGCAACTGGTGCATGGGGGAACTGCTTTTTCTTTACAGTTGCCGCAGTGACTCCCTGGAGTCCCTCAGTCATCTCCCTGACAACTCACATGCCCCTGGCCCACCTCTGCAGCATCCCCGGTTCCCAGATAGGGCGAACACCTCCAGGCATAAGATGTGGTGACATCAAGTTATCCATAACTTGAGTACATATTTAGGTGGTTTTTTTTCGACATATTGCCGAAATTGGCATCGCCCTTTAAAGGGCACAAGCTGTTCATCCACGATTACGTCTCTGCCAGGATTAAAAAGAATTTGAAGTCGATGAGCCAACATATTTCATAGGGTTCTGATTGGGGCAAGTGTGGACTCACCTCTGGATCTGTAAACCCCAGCCAAAACGAGTCCACATGCTGTGTGGAGTCCACCTCAGCCATTTTGTTTCGGTGCGCTGCCCATGAAGGTTGGTCATGCTGACTATTAAATCAATCATCTCCTCCGTAAAAAAAGCACAAATGCAGAGTTTACATCCTGGACCCTAGCAATTGCATAACGCGTTGGCCCTGAAGTCACGCCTCGAGCAGGCTGGATAAAAGGAGTCTCTGCATTAGTTGGAAACCACACGTGGCCATTTCTGGTGATCCAACCCGATCCAGCATCCTCAGAATCCTCCACACATTCAGTCGTCGATGTTGAGGATGAGGAGCTGCTATAAAATCTGGATCTGATTCTCCCGAGTCAGTGCTCTCTGAAGGAGATTCTGTGTTTATGGACGGTGATTTCCGGTGGCGTTTTTGAGCATCAATTTAATGTTGAGGAACATTATTCTGAAATTGTTCCACATGGATCCATGATGGCGCCGTTGTGTGTGGCTTGCCGTCGGACGTCTGGCCCAGTCCTTAGTTTGTTTGTTTTATGCTGTTTGATCTCTTATCTAACACAATGCGCTTCCTCAATATTGATATATGACAGACTAACTCTTTTAAGTTTGCAAACTAGTACAAATGATCTGATATATCAAGCGCGAAACGGCTCATCTCACTCATCTCCGTTTCTGACGTCCATACCTGGCTACCTGCGCCGCTGGCCCTGTTCTCTACCGGTGAGGAGGCGAAGGAGAAAACGCGGAAGACGGGGTGGCTTTGCCGTTAAGCTGAAGCATTTCCTGGCTCAACAACAACAACTAGAGTCGCGTCGATCCTTTCTGGGCTTCCATGTGAAGGGTTTGGTCGGCGATTTCACCATTCGCTGGCGCTCTCTGGACCCAGTGTCTTCTTCTTCTTCTTTCGGCTGCTCCCATTAGGGGTCGCCACAGCGGATCATCCGTCTCCATACCACCCTGTCCTCTACATCTGCCTCTTTCACACCAACTACCTGCATGTCTTCCCTCACCACATCCATGAACCTCCTCCTTGGTCTTCCTCTTTTCCTCCTACCTGGTGGCTCCATCCTCAGCATTCTTCTACCAATATAATTCATGTCCCTCCTCTGCACATGTCCAAACCATCTCAATCTCGCCTCCCTCACCTTGTCAGCAAAACATCCTACATGTGCTGTCCCTCTAATAAACTCATTTCTAATCCTGTCCATCCTCGTCACTCCCAACGAAAACCTTAACATCTTCAGCTCTGC
>JAAIIK010019082.1:0-12220 GCA_014706435.1 Silurus glanis | reverse complement strand
GGTGATGGGTAGGTATGGTTTTAAGGAGAGGAATGTGGAAGGGCAGATGGTGGTGGATTTTGCTAAAAGGATGGAAATGGCAGTGGTGAACACTTATTTTAAGAAGAAGGAGGATCATAGGGTGACGTATAAGAGTGGAGGAAGGTGCACACAGGTGGACTATGTGCTATGCAGGAGATGCAACCTAAAGGAGATTGGAGACTGTAAGGTGTTGGCAGGGGACAGTGTAGCTAGACAGCATCGGATGGTGGTCTGTAGGATGGTTTTGGAGGCGAAGAAGAAGAGGAGGAGAGTGAGGACTGAAAGAAGAATAAGATGGTGGAAACTGAAGGAGGAAGAGTGTAGTGTGAGGTTCAGGGAAGAGGTCAGACAGAGGCTCAGTGGTGTTAAGGAGGTGTTGGATGATTGGGCAACTACTGCAGGAGTGATGAGGGAGGCAGCTAGAAAAGTACTTGGTGTAACATCTGGAAATAGAAAGCAAGACAAGGAGACGTGGTGGTGGAATGAGGAAGTGCAGGAGAGCATAAGGAGAAAGAGGTTGGCAAAACAGAAGTGGGATAGACAGAGTGATGAGAAAAGTAGGCAGGAGTACAAGGAGATGCGGCAGCAGGTTAAGAGGGATGTGGCAAAAGCCAAGGAAAAGGCATATGAGGAGCTGTATGAGAGGTTGGACACTAAGGAAGGAGAAAAGGATTTGTACCGATTGGCCAGGCAGAGGGACCGAGCTGGGAAGGATGTGCTGCAAGTTAGAGCAATAAAGGATGGAGATGGAAATGTGTTGACTAGTGAGGAGAGTGTGTTGAGAAGGTGGAGGGAGTATTTTGAGCAGCTGATGAATGAGGAAAATCAGAGAGAGAGAAGGTTGGATGATGTGGAGTTGGTGAAGCAGGAAGTGGATAGGATTAGTAAGGAGGAAGTGAGAGCAGCGATTAAGAGGATGAAGAGTGGAAAGTCGGTTGGACCAGATGACATACCAGTAGAAGCGTGGAGATGTTTAGGAGAGATGGCAGTGGAGTTTTTGACCAGATTGTTTAACAGGATTTTGGAAGGTGAGAAGATGCCTGAGGAATGGAGAAGAAGTGTGCTGGTACCGATCTTTAAGCATAAAAGAGATGTGCAGTCTTGCAGTAACTACAGGGGAATTAAGTTGATCAGTCACACCATGAAGTTATGGGAAAGAGTAGTGGAAGCCAGGCTGAGAGAAGAGGTGACCATCTGTGAGCAACAGTATGGTTTCATGCCAAGGAAGAGCACCACAGATGCCTTATTTGCTTTGAGAATGTTGATGGAGAAGTATAGAGAAGGACAGAAGGAATTGCATTGTGTATTTGTGGATTTAGAGAAGGCGTACGACAGGGTGCCAAGAGAGGAGTTGTGGTATTGTATGAGGAAGTCAGGTGTGTCAGAGAAGTATGTGAGGGTGGTGCAGGACATGTATGAGGACAGTGTGACGGCAGTGAAGTGTGCAGTAGGAACGACAGACTGGTTCAGGGTGAAGGTTGGACTGCATCAAGGATCGGCCCTGAGCCCTTTCCTGTTTGCAGTGGTGATGGACAGGTTGACGGACGAGGTCAGACAGGAGTCTCCCTGGACTATGATGTTTGCGGATGATATTGTGATTTGTTGTGAGAGTAGGGAGCAGGTTGAGAAGAGCCTGGAGAGGTGGAGATATGCGCTGGAGAGAAGGGGAATGAAACTCAGTAGGAGTAAGACAGAATACATGTGTGTGAATGAGAGGGAGGGCAGTGGAGTTGTGCGGTTGCAGGGAGAAGAGCTGGAGAAGGTGGAGGAATTCAGGTACCTGGGGTCAACAGTGCAAAGTAATGGTGAGTGTGTTAGAGAAGTGAAGAAAAGAGTGCAGGCAGGGTGGAGTGGGTGGAGAAGAGTGACAGGAGTGATTTGTGATAGTAGGGTATCTGCAAAAATGAAAGGGAAAGTTTATAGGTCTGTGGTGAGACCTGCGATGTTGTATGGATTAGAGACAGTGGCATTGAGTAAAAGACAGGAGGTGGAGCTGGAGGTAGCAGAGCTGAAGATGTTGAGGTTTTCGTTGGGAGTGACGAGGATGGATAAGATTAGAAATGAGTTTATTAGAGGGACAGCTCATGTAGGATGTTTTGGTGACAAGGTGAGGGAGGCGAGATTGAGATGGTTTGGACATGTGCAGAGGAGGGACATGAATTATATTGGTAGAAGAATGCTGAGGATGGAGCCACCAGGAAGGAGGAAAAGAGGAAGGCCAAGGAGGAGGTTTATGGATGTGGTGAGGGAAGACATGCAGGTAGTTGGTGTAAAAGAGGCAGATGTAGAGGACAGGGTGGTATGGAGACGGATGATCCGCTGTGGCGACCCCTAATGGGAGCAGCCGAAAGAAGAAGAAGAAGAAGGTGTGAAAAAGTGTTGTCTCACTGTGGTTTTGCTGGAGTCCCTAAGCTTTGGAAATGGCTTTATAACCTTTTCCAGACTGATAGATCGCAATTTCTTTCTTTCTTTCTCATTTGTTTCTGAATTTCTTTGGATCTCGGCATGATGTCTAGCTTTTGAGGATCTTTTGGTCTACTTCACTTTGTCAGGCAGGTCCTATTTAAGAGATGTCTTGATGGTGAACAGGTGTGGCAGTAATCAGGCCTGGGTGTGGCTAGAGAAATTTAATTTAGGTGTGATAAACCACAGTTTTAACAGGGGGTGAAAACACTTTTTCACACAGGGCCATGTAGTTTTGGATTTTGTTTTCTCACAATAATAAAAACCTTCATTTAAAAACTGAATGTTGTGTTCACTTGTGTTTAGTGATATTTAAATTAGTTTGATGATCTAAAACATTAAATTGTGACAAACATGAAAAAAATAAAGATTTTTTTCTAAAACAGTTCAGTACAGATTGTGATCCTTTGCCTCCTTGAGGTTAAGAATTGGCTTTAAAAGACCTGGAGGTGGAGAGATTGCATGTGGTTGAGTGAATCAGAGGAAGAACACAATGTAAGAGTGAAACTGAAACTAAACTATTTGATGTGTAAACTATTCTAAAACTAATCTAATCTAAAACTATTTAAAATATTGAAGGAATGTGTGAATGAAATCTTAATACCATTATTTTAAAGGAAACGTATGAGAATGAGTTTTGTTAGTGAATATGTAAAGTTTCATACATTGAATTAAACAATACATTTGGCTTATGTTGAACCAACCACACCACACATCACCTACCAATCGGAGGTGAGCTAGTGGGTCTTGTACTTATGAATCTTGAAGAATGAAGATTGATCTCAGCATACTCTGGTTCAGAGAATGACTTATGCCTCCTTTTTGAGAGAACTGGAAGCAAAGACAAATACATACCCAGTTTAGTCAAATACAGGAATGCAGACAAAGAAAATCTTGATGCTTAAAGTAGAGAATGTATTAAAGAGTTCTATATATCTCCTACCTTCTCTGAGCTCTCTGTTTTGGTAAAACTGAACAACCAGAAGCAGCAAGGTTACGAAAAGTATTATTCCTAGCACAAATGCAACCACTTTAGGAATAATAAATGTATCTGCTAATGGAGGTTGTGTAATATGTGTCGTATCTCCTTGACCTAAGAGAGTTGAACATAAAAGACACTCTGTAAAACAATGAATTAAACATTCAACAAACTGATTGAAAGACAAAGACTTTACCTAATTTGGGGGTAGTTGTAGTTACAAATGTGTCAGGAGTCATGGGCATGTCTGGAGAGGTAACAAGAAAATTCCAATCTTCATTTACCAATCAACTGATACAATTGAGTATAAATGTCCCATAGGGCAAACTGAACTTAACATTTTTCACAGATCGTTACTAAATTTTCAGTTGCTTACTTTATGCACACATGCATATGTGCTAATCAAAAAATCAATCAAAATTGAATGAGAACATATAAAAGACCTTTACAGGTGACTCCAGCATCCTGTTTGTGGAGACAATCGGTGTGATTCTTCAGGGAATAAAGACAGTCCCACAGATGAATCTCATTCCCTCTGCAGTTCACTCTGTTCATCCAGATCATTTTATCCCCTTTACCAGTGCTCCTATCAGCGCTCACTGCCTGACCACAGCCAAGCTGTCTGCAGACCACCTGAGCATCCTTGATGTCCCACTGATCACTACAAATGGTCCCCCATGTATCGTTATAATACAGCTCAAGCCTTCCAGAACAGTCTCCTGCTCCATTCCTCAGCCTGAGCGGCAGATGCTCTACACATATTACACACGTTCCACATGAGAAGACATAGCTCCTAGTCTAAGTAAGCATTGATAAGAGGAATGCAAATTTGAACCTATTTTGAAAGATCAAACACAGCACATAATATTTTGCAAGCATCCTTACTTGAGCATTGTTTCTTGCAGGAAGATGGAAAGTCACTCAGATGGCCTTAATGCTCTTTAACATCTGTCAGAATGGTACAATGTCTTTATTTCAAATTCCACTGTCTCCCCACTATTGAAAATGTAGCATAGATCTTTTCTCTGTGTAGCTTAACTAAACAAACTGAAAGACAACATTTTAACTGTGTTAATAGAGAGACGATCTACCAACCTGTGCATGTAATATGAGCCACATGACCACACTTGTTATTTTTCCATGGGGAAGATTGACAGTGCCATAGAGTGGCATCATGCTTCCTACATTTCAGACCATCCAGCCAATTAGGAGCAGATTTTAGCCTGCTTTTGGACAAGTACTCTTTGCCGGTTCTTCCACAATTCAGCTCTCGACAGATTAAACTCGCTGTTTCTTTATCTATCGCATTTTCACACACATTACCCCAAGTTCCATTGTAAAAAACCTCCAGATTCCCCTTACAGCCTTCAGTAAGTCTGATTTCTTTGAAGTCTGGTGGGGAAAGGATAACAACTTGAAAGAAATTGTGATAAGCAACAGATAAACTGAAGAACAGCAAAAATGATAAAACTGTACCTGAGCACACAACTCCTACATCTTCTTGGTGTCCATTTTCATCCTCTTCAAAAAATTGGAATCTGCAGTTCCACAGAGATACCTCATCTCCCCTGCACTCCACCTGATTTAGCCATATAGGTCCAGATCCAGGACCAAACCAGGACAGAACATGATTGCTGAGTGCTACACCACACTGCATCTGTCTGCATACCACATGGGCATCCTGGATATCCCATAAGTCATGGCGCACTGTCCCCCATGAGCCATTGTAAAAAACCTTAAGCCTTCCTGCACAATCTCCCCCAGAACCCACCAGTCTGATTGAGCTGTGTGCTTGGTTAAAAACACCTACAAACAAATACAAAAACGATTACACGACTTAAGGTTCTTTTCAAAAAAGTTTAGCCAATGAAGTAAGCCTGTTTAACTAAATCATTATCATATCATCATTACATAGTATAACATACAAGTGTTTTACAATATGGTTGGTTTCTCTGAGATAAACATACATACAGTAAATAAAATTTTACATTTAAGGTGTTTGTGTTCTTACCAGAGCAGGTAATTGACAACAGATCTTTTGAGCTGCAGTTGACAGCCTGGTGTGCCCTACGGCAGTTTCTCAGATGTGCTTCACTTCCAGAGCAACTAAAACCTACTGCACACATGTGGCTATGTTCGGCTTTAGTCATAGATGAATTATAGCTTAGCACAGAGCCACATCCCAGCTGTCTGCACACCACAGATGCCTCAGAAAGTCCCCAAGAGTGCAGGAGAACTCTCCTCCAGTCCTCCATGAAGTAAACTTCCACCTCCCCATGACATTCACTCTCTCCAGACAACTGCACACGTCCTTCATGAAATGCCAGTGATGAACCTCAAGGAGAAAAAGATGACCGAATACTTCTATACGACCTGCATGTATGTCTCACCAAACACTTTATTAGGAACGCCTGTACACTTGCTTATTAACACAATTATCCAACGAGCTGGTAATGTGGTAGCAGTACAATGCACAAAATCAAACAGATACAGGTTGAGAGTTTAATTAACATTCACTGTAATAGGACTAATGATGGGTCGTTCATTTTGAACGAGTCTTTAAGGTGACTCAGAAGAACGAGTAGTTTTAAAGATAGGGGTGGGCGATATTAATAATTTTCTTTTGGATCCAATTCTAAGAACTTCCAAGACAAGTATCACTGATATTGATAACGATACCAATACGTCTATGAAATATGTTTAAAATGTTTTAATAAAAATCTTACTGTGTCCAGTTTAAATATTCATACTCATATGCAATGTAATATTCTGCTCCACCTGAAATACTGTAATATCTTCATATCTGAAGCAATCTGTATCTGTGTGACCTCCTCTGCTCTCCTCAGCTGTACTCAGTCATGCTCTATATGGTCTTTTACTTTTAGATGCTTTGTCATATTTGGGGTATTGCCAAAGTTTTTTTTGACATGTCACTTGAAGCTTCATTATTGTTAACTGGAGTTAACATGAGTTAAGCGGTGGTACAGCGGAAGAAGATATAGTTCCCATTGACATTAGTATTATAAATATTTATATACTATATGGTGTATTAATATTATTCAAATATTCTAAACTCGCTTGTATAAAAAAAAACCTAAATTGGATCGATACTTCTTTTTGAGAATCGACCCTTTTGATACAATGACAATATCGAAAATATCGATACTTTAGGATCGATCCGCCCATCGCTACTCAAAGAGTAATTCGTTCATTTTCTACTGGACGTGCATGTGCAAAGCATTACAAAATCTCCACAGGTTATGTACAGGAAACAGAATTGAGTAGTTCTAATGAGTCCTCTGGTTGCAGTTGCGTCATGTAACGCCATTGATGCTGCCAATGCAATAGATCAGGGTTTTTTGGTCCAAATCCTGTTTCAATTATTATGGGAGTCATGATACATGACAAAAGAACTCATATTTTTGTCCTTAGTTGCATTGTCATATTTTCATTATTGGAACTATTGTCAAAGTTCGTGTATGTAGACTTGTTGGGGGATCTGCTTATTAAAAATGTAACATTTTATTTTATTTCTGATCAAAGGAACGAAATGATCTAAATGAAAAAAAAAAAAAAAGGATTTGTTCATATTGATGAACAAGATTCAAATGATCCGATTTTGCATAACTACAGTAACTAGAGGGAAGCAGAGAGTAACCAGAAACCTAGCCAAACTGGCTACTGCTACCTGAGGGGAGCCGGAGGGCACAGTCTTAATTACAATCAGCGGCAATCAGCTCCACATGCGCCTGTGTCTATTTAAAGAGGGCTCTCCACTCACTGCTCAGCCTTGATTAAACAATGGTGTATGCTAGTGTGCACCATTCTTAACCAGTAATCTCTGGCAGTCTTCCTGGGCATGTCTTTGTGATTTATCTGGCTTCTTTAGCCAGTTCTTGAGCTCCTCAATCTCTCAGTATATGTATACACTTTCAAGTATATTTACAAAAAAAGATAAAGTATTATAGCGCTGCAGTTGGGTACTGTCATTGTGGGTGGCTCACTGGGTTGAGTTTTTTGTACTGAAATCACTAAGACTAGGGTACAAAAACCTGAAAAAGTTGGCCTTATTGTTACAAATCACCAAATAGCAGAATGTTGTGTTATTTGCTGGTTTTAGTATTTCAGAAACTACAACACACACACTACTCTCAAGAGATGGTGCAAAAAAATTTAGTGGAAAATGATCAGACTGGCCTCAAACAGGATGCCTATTGTACAGGGTTTTCAGTGATCGCACAGTCCTTACCAAGCAATAGCAAAGCTGTACATAAGATACTGCAATCCACACAACATAATGGGAGACATATTAAAGTTCAAAAGAGGACAAAAATGTTGGTACAAGTCTTGCTGGTGCAACTGTGACCAGGACAGCAGGTCTTCATGCTGTATCACGCTCATCAAAACAAGACAGTTGAAAACGGGGTAAAAAAAGATCTGATGACGTTTTCAACACTGACAGGTTCAAAGTCACTGAGATTGTGATTTTTCCCCAGTGTGATGTTACATTAAGTAAAGCACTTAACATGTATCTGTATAAGTTTATGAAATGTTGTTGGCCACCTGATTAGCTGGATAATTGTGTTTCTACTATGCTAGGGGGAAAAAACCATTAACTTAACATTAGCTCACCATTACAAATGACTCCAGCATCTTGTTTATGTGAGCAGGCAACACGACTCCATGAAGATATGGGACATTGTGACAAGTGTGTCTCATTCCCTTGGCAATAAAACATGTCGGCCCAGATTTGGCGATTCCCTGGTCCAAACCATTCAGATTCCAGTACAGCCACGGCACGTCCACAATTCAGCTGTCCACAGAGGACATTGGCAGCTTGTAAATTCCAGTTTACAGCACAAACGGTTCCCCCTTCACTGAGGTATTTGAGCTCAACTCGACCAGAACAGGAGTCCTCGCCATTCACCAGCCGTGCATCTGTATAACCTGGACAAACACTTTAGAGTTTATTAAATAATAAACATACCGTAAAAAAAGTCATCCATTAATCACTGAGAGTTTTAATGGGCAAATATATATCTGAATATATGTTATAAATTGATACTTAACCTGAACAAATTAATCCTGCATCTTTCATTTCAAGGGAGCAATTGTGTTCAAGTGTAAACGGTCCTTGGCAGAAATAAATCTGGGTTTCATTGCCTCTGCAACGAAGCTCCTTTGTCCACACCTGGCCTTTTCCTTTGCCGAAAGCAGATGCCCCCAACACCTTTACAGGAAGCCCACAGCCCAACTCCCGACACACAACCTCTGCATTCTTCTGGTTAAATTCAGCATCACACACTGCTGCCCATGTATTTCCATAAAGCACCTCTATTCTCCCAGCACACACATGTGGGCCATCCATAAGTCTGGGTTTTCTGTGGCCTGTGTGTATTTTTATTTTTTTTTATTATCACTGTACATGTAGCATTTATTGATTATTTCTACAAGGTATACAAATATACAAATTATGCAAAATTTAGTATATAATATGTGAAATTTCTGTAAAATATTTTTGCAAGTATGCTAAGATTAAACAGAGCTCACCTGAACAGATTACCGCAAAGTCTCTACCATGATGACAGTTACGTCCACCTGACCTAAATGACCCACAATTCTTCAGGGTAGACTCTGATCCTGTACAGTATATATCTGTCCAGATAGGCCCTGATCCTGGACCAAAGTGGGCATCCAAGAGTGAGTCTACAGCTTTCCCACAGCCTAATTCTCTACACACCTCTTCAGCAACTCTCATATTCCGGTTAACCTCACACACTGTTTCCCAGCGTCCTCTATGCAAGATCTCTAATCTTCCTGCACAACGACTGCCACCGTCGACCAGTCTTACTCCAGCTATACAAGAAAAACAAATAAAAGAACAAGATCCATAGTCATGCATATGTTTTGCATTTTTACTTCCATGCCTACTTGCAAATGGAAGTGCAAGCTAGCCAAGAAAAGAAACACTAGATTATTTATGCTGCAGATTTTACCTGCACACTCCAGTTCTACATCATTAGAATGGGAGCAGTTGTGTTCAAGCGGAGATGTAGGACAAAAATGAATGTGAGACTCTGTGCCTCTACACTGAAGCTTCTTTTTCCACACAATCCCCACACCTGTGCCAAATGCATCTCCTCTTTGCACCTTTATAGGAGGCCCACAGTTCACCTCCCGACATACAACCTCTGCATCTTGCTGGCTGAAGTCATCGTTACACACTGTAGCCCAAGTCTTCCCATTAAGCACCTCTATTCTCCCAGAGCAATGCGAAACACCAACAAGCCTGACTCCTGAAATGTCACCATTGGAAAAATTTTACTATGAATAAACTGGTCATTTCTAGGGAATATTTGAATTATAAAAATGTTAGCACATACTAAAATAAATGATGGGAATGAATGACGGGATTACTGGGTAATATGAGTCAATGTGAACTCTAGTCAAAATAATTTATAGATAAAGTAGAGTCTATTTTACCTGAGCATACAACACCAGCATCATCTTCATGGCTACAGTAATCTGCACCCCACTCTCCTGATAAACAGCTTTTTAGTGTTTCCTCATCCCCACTACAGTCTCCAACAACCATCCAGACTGGTCCGGTTCCCAGTCCAAAGTGGGCATCACTTAGTGCATCTATTGCCTCACCACAGCCCAGCTCTTTACACACCACTGCAGCAGCTTTCATATTCCAGCCATCATCACACACTGTTCCCCACTGTCCTCTATAAAAAAACCTCTACTCTACCAGCACACTGACTTCCACCATCAACCAGCTTCAAACTCTCTGAATAGGAGAAAAAAAAAAAGAAAAATAAACCTCATAAATAGAAGTACTGTATATGCACCCAACATATACAACAATATGGTCCAAACAATAAAACCCAACATATTTATAATTGTTATGAATATAAACAATGTCCATTAAATATTTTTGTGGTCACTGAATTTCATACACCGGGACATTTGACCAATATGTGCTTATTAAACATCTTATTCTAATGTAGTGTATCTAACCCAGCCATTAGGGGGGCACAAGCCAGTGCACTCTTAGTGCCGGTCCCAAGCCCGGGTAAATGGGGAGGGTTGCGTTAGGAAGGGCAGCCAGCGTAAAACATGTGCCAAATCAAATATGCGGATCACAAATGAGAATTTCATACCGGATCGGTCGAGGCCCGGGTTAACAACGACCGCCACAGGTATCGTTAGCCGACAGGGTACCGGTGGAAATTGGGCTACTGTTGGCCGAAGGAGGAGAAGGAGAGGAGGAAGACGTCTACAGAGACGGCAGGAAAAGGAGCAGTGTAGGAGAGTGGAGGTTCGGGTTGGTACTTTAAATGTTGGTACTATGACGGGTAAAGGGAGAGAGGTAGCTGATATGATGGAGAGGAGAAAAGTAGATATGCTGTGTGTTCAGGTGACCAAGTGGAAAGGGAGTAAGGCCAGAAACATTGGAGGTGGATTTAAACTGTTTTATCATGGTGTGGATGGAAAGAGAAATGGTGTAGGGGTGATTCTGAAGGAAGAGTACAGTAAGAGTGTAGTGGAGGTGAAGAGAGTTTCTGATAGGGTGATGATCGTGAAGGTGGAAGTTGAAGGGATGATGATAAATGTCATCAGTGCCTATGCTCCACAAGTTGGCTGTGAGATGGAGGAGAAGGAAAGATTCTGGAGTGAATTAGATGAAGTGGTAGATGGTGTACCTAGGAAAGAACGATTGGTGATTGGGGCAGACTTTAATGGGCATGTAGGTGAAGGGAACAGAGGTGATGAGGCGGTGATGGGTAGGTATGGTTTTAAGGAGAGGAATGTGGAAGGGCAGATGGTGGTGGATTTTGCTAAAAGGATGGAAATGGCAGTGGTGAACACTTATTTTAAGAAGAAGGAGGATCATAGGGTGACGTATAAGAGTGGAGGAAGGTGCACACAGGTGGACTATGTGCTATGCAGGAGATGCAACCTAAAGGAGATTGGAGACTGTAAGGTGTTGGCAGGGGACAGTGTAGCTAGACAGCATCGGATGGTGGTCTGTAGGATGGTTTTGGAGGCGAAGAAGAAGAGGAGGAGAGTGAGGACTGAAAGAAGAATAAGATGGTGGAAACTGAAGGAGGAAGAGTGTAGTGTGAGGTTCAGGGAAGAGGTCAGACAGAGGCTCAGTGGTGTTAAGGAGGTGTTGGATGATTGGGCAACTACTGCAGGAGTGATGAGGGAGGCAGCTAGAAAAGTACTTGGTGTAACATCTGGAAATAGAAAGCAAGACAAGGAGACGTGGTGGTGGAATGAGGAAGTGCAGGAGAGCATAAGGAGAAAGAGGTTGGCAAAACAGAAGTGGGATAGACAGAGTGATGAGAAAAGTAGGCAGGAGTACAAGGAGATGCGGCAGCAGGTTAAGAGGGATGTGGCAAAAGCCAAGGAAAAGGCATATGAGGAGCTGTATGAGAGGTTGGACACTAAGGAAGGAGAAAAGGATTTGTACCGATTGGCCAGGCAGAGGGACCGAGCTGGGAAGGATGTGCTGCAAGTTAGAGCAATAAAGGATGGAGATGGAAATGTGTTGACTAGTGAGGAGAGTGTGTTGAGAAGGTGGAGGGAGTATTTTGAGCAGCTGATGAATGAGGAAAATCAGAGAGAGAGAAGGTTGGATGATGTGGAGTTGGTGAAGCAGGAAGTGGATAGGATTAGTAAGGAGGAAGTGAGAGCAGCGATTAAGAGGATGAAGAGTGGAAAGTCGGTTGGACCAGATGACATACC
>JAAIIK010019081.1:31332-46965 GCA_014706435.1 Silurus glanis | reverse complement strand
AACACAACTTGACAATTCAGAAAACAAATTAACAAATAAAAAAAACACAAACAACTTCACAAACACAATGACAATTTAGACAAACCATTAAATGTAAGTATAGTTTTGGATATGGAAAACTCGGCACGTGTTTGTAAAAGTAAAAAAAAAAACATTTAAAGTTGCACTATTGGAAAAAACTGTTTTGAAGTAAACACAGAATTTCACACATGTACAAGAAACAAAGTTGACAATGAATGACAGATGTCTTGTCCAATAAATGGTAAGTATTCCGTTCGCAAGCTCTACCTACCCTTTCCGGTTTGTCAGAATTGTAATTTTTTTATTTTGTTTTCAAAATTAATTCTGATTTCAGATTAGTTATTTTGTTTTCGGATTTGTTTAATTTTTCATTTGTTTTGCACTTCTAGACCACCGTACTGATGGGATCAATGCTGTCAATCTAAATGAAAAATATTATGGTCTAAAAATGAAACCATCCTCTAGCCATGTGTGTATGTCAGTGCGGTGTGGAAAAATAGATCTTCAAAGCCAGGTAAATCTTGTACAATTTTTTATGGGGATAACATTTGACTTCAGAAACTCACACAGCCGAGTACGTGACTGCTCAGTTCTCAGGAAACGTAGGTTGCTTGAAAAAAGTTTTTTTTTGCTGGTTTTCCTGAACAGCACCTTGACGAAAAGGAGTATAATCTCTTTCCTTTTAGTTACGATACAATGTCATGATTTTGTCTGGATGAAGAATGTAGGCTCTGAATTATGTGCAACGGTTGGCCTAGAACACAAGCTTTGTAAACATCTCCATCACTGCTTCTTTTTAGCTTATAATCAACCAGAAAGATACTGAAAAAATGAGCTGTAATGCAAATCATGAATGAAGTTGTATCGAAAGTGAGATTCAAACCTCAAAACTCAACTCATGAATTCTTTTTCTTAACAGCTTCACGCATTAGATATCACATTCCCCTTTTCCAGCCTTGAGCGGGTGTTAAGGCGGTCCGTAGGTTCTGTTGTTTCCGTACCTCTTTTGGCCCCTTCGTCCATTCAAAGGCAGTAGTGTGGAATTAAGGCAAGTGGTCCTAAAAGTTTTGTCCCCAGAACACCGGAACGTTGCCACACTAATATGAATACATTTTCAAAGTTTTGTCTTTGGGATTAGAACGGTTTTTTTTTTTTTGCATCGTTCAGTTTTCCTTCCTAACTTCCTTCCAATTTTGTCATCCTACCCATAAACTAGCTCTTAATAATCAAACAACTGCTACCCACCGGCAATTGTAAAGGCCAGCATGTACCCCAGAGGGCATCTGAACACATTAAGGAAAAAAACACTATACCCCCTCTTCTACATAAATGAGTTCACAGAGACCCTCGATTAGCCAGTGGTACTCTGATTGTTAGCTGAAAGAAAGTATGCCGTCCCTAGCACCCAGACAGCATGGCCAGATTGGATCCACCAGGCTCCTGGCATTGTTGAGATTCAAACTTAAGATGCCCCCTGATGATAGGCTGAATGCTGCCAAAAAAATGCCTGCAGATTCTACCTGAGCCTGGAAGATTAGCCCAAATTCCAAATCGTTTTTACATGGACCTGCTATTCTCTTCTTCTGTCAATCATCCTACTGTCAATACTAATGCCATTCATTATGATACCAATATAAGGATTTGGCTATCAGACAATTTCTGTCCTGTGCGTCATAAAATTTACCAGTAGAGTGGAAAATACACCATATGGCCCAATAGATGTGCAACGCTGACATCCATATGTACTTCTCCAAGTTTCGCTGTATCATTATATTTGCATTTTACAGCAATTGGCAGACAACCTTATCCAGAGTCACTTATGATTATCTCATTCATACAAGTGAGTAGCTATAGGGTTAAGGGCCTTGCTCAAAGGCCCAGGAGTAGCAGCTTGGTGTTTCTAGAATTTGAACTCACAACCTTCGGATCCAAAGTTCAATGCCTCAACCACTAAGCTACCACCTCCCTACATGGTGTTAAAGTTGGAGTGTAACAACTTGAGTGTCCTGCACAGATCACTGACCACCTCAACCCCTTTGAGATGAACTGAAACTGGAGCCTCCTTGACTTCCTCTGAATAAACCCATATCCAAACAACAGCCCTGCTCCAAAATCTGGTGGAAATTGTTTTTGCAGATGGGTGGAGTTCATTATGATATAAATTTGGAAGGGTATCTTAAATAAACAAAACATTTTTCAGTGGTATAGTGCATGACATATCTGATCTAACCAGGACTGGCCCTTATGTAGGTGTTTAGAAACAGATTGGTTGAAAATGGAACATCAGAAGTCCAAAACAGCATTTCAAATGGATCCATGTTAGCATGTCCAAGGCCTGGGTGCTCAGTACCTCATTAACCGAACTCTCAGCTGTCCGTTTTGCTTGCCCTGCTGTAGATTTCCTGAAAAGGGTCGAGCCAAAATCCAACCCAGTGGAAAAGACTCTCCTCTATCCGCACTCATTCCCTTAACCAGCTACTTTGAAGGGATCACCACCAATGGCGTTCCCCTCCTGGGTCGCCACATGAGCACCTGGGCATCATTGGCATTGGGTTTGCCCATGGCATTCTGTGGAATAGGCTCCATTTGGGTCAGGATTTTTGGCTGATCCTGGTGCAGAGGCCCAACCAGCCTGGCCCTGGAGCCCAGAGGCATCATGGGATCAATGGTGATGTCCACTTTCATTCTCCACTTGATGGTCTGCAGCAGGATCTTCTCACACGTGCCGACATTGAGAGCCACCAGCCACGTGGTGAAGCTCTGGTCACGGTTGATGTGCGTAAGCATCGGCGTGTTGTTCTCACTCACTGGGACCGCCCACGTCACACTCGGGTAGAAGTTGTCGTTCATACCAACGATGAGGCGTGAAGGTTTGGACGTCGGGCCTGAGATGGTCACTGTCTCGGTGGTGTTGCCGTACCATGGGTAGCTCACGCCGTCCGAGTCACTGATCGCGCTCACCATGCCGTCCCTCAACTCCGGGAGCTCCCAGCTCGACCTAAAAGAAAACAGAAGTTCAGAGTGGACCCGGGATACTACACAAGGCTCATGATAATAACCCAATTTTGGGCTTGGGATCAATATTGTTTTGATCAAAAAAGGTTTTGGAGTGGAACATTTGTATAATCTTCTCATGACTAGTGTAATTAGCTAACCACTAAACTACCACTGCAATTCTGTCAATCAGTTAAAAAACTAAAACAAAAGTGCTAGGTAGCTAAAATATAAAAAATATATATATATTGATAAAAGATAGCTAAAAACTTGTCTGAGATGAATGTGAAAACTTTGTCTTTGTCAACTTGACAGTAGGCACACCTCAGTTTCTTATTTACTTGATTGTACTGTAGTTATGAACGAATCGTTAGCTAGCTTTAATGCTAACCATTAGTGATTATTTTAAGTATTAAAGTATTAACTTCCTAACCCAGCCATTAGGGTTGCATAAGCCAGTGCACTTTTAGTGCCATTCCCAAGCCTGGATAAATGTGGAGGATTGTGTTATGAAGGGCATCCAGCATAAAACATGTGCCAAATCAAACATGCGGATCACAAACCTGAATTTCATACCGGATTGGTCGAGGCCCGGGTTACCAACGACCACCACAGGTATTGTTAGCCAACAGGGTACCGGTGGAAATTTGGCTACGGTTGGGCTACTGTGGAAGACGTCTACAGAGACAGCAGGGAAAGGAGAAGTGTAGGAGAGTGGAGGTTAGGATGGGCACTTTAAATGTTGATACTATGACTGGTAAAGGGAGAGAGGTAGCTGATAAGATGGAGAGGAGAAAGGTAGATATGGTATGTGTTTAGGAGACCAAATGGAATGGGAGTAAGGCCAGGAACATTGGAGGTGTTTAAACTGGTCTATCATGGTGTGCATGGAAAGAGAAATGGTGTAGGGGTGATTCTGAAGGAAGAGTACAGTAAGAGTGTAGTGTAGGTGAAGAGAGTTTCTGATAGGGTGTTAAACGTGTAGCTGGAAGTTGAAGGCGTGATGATAAATGTCATCAGTGCCTATGCTCCACAAGTGGGTTGTGAGATGGAGGAGAAGGACAAATTCTGGAGTGAATTAGATGAAGTGGTAGATGTGTACCTAGGAATGAAAGATTGGAGATTGGGGCAGACTTTAATGGGCATGTAGGTGAAGGGAACAGAGGTGATGAGGAGGTGATGGGTAGGTATGGCCTTAAGGAGAGGAAAGTGGAAGGGCAGATGGTGGTAGAATTTGCTAAAAGGATGGATATGGCAGTGGTGAACACTTATTTTACAAAAGAAGGAGGAGCATAGGGTGACATATAAGAGTGGAGGAAGGTGCACACAGGTGGACAATGATTTATGCAGGTGATGCAACCTGAAGGAGACTGACGATTGTACTGTGTTGGCAGGGGACAGTGTAGTTAGAAAGCATTGGATGGTGGTCTGTAGGCTGGCTTTGGAGGTGAAGAAGAAGAGGAGGAGAGTAAGGACTGAAAGAAGAATAAGTTGGTGGAAACTGAAGGAGGAAGACTGTAGTGTGAGATTCAGGGAAGAGGTCAGACAGGGGCTCAGTGGTGGTGAAGAGATGCTGGATGATTGGGCAACTACTGCAGAAGTGATAAGGGAGACAGCTAAAAAGGTACTTGGTGTGACATCTAGAAATAGAAAGGAAGACAAAGAGATGTGATGGAAAGTGCAGGAGAGCATAAGGAGAAAGAGGTTGGAGAAACAGAATTGGGATTGACAGAGTGATAAAAAAAGGCAGGAGTACCAGGAGATGCAGCAGCAGGATGTGGCGAAAGCCATGGAAAAGGCATATGAGGAGCTGTATGAGAAGTTGGACAATAAGGAATGAGCGATTGTAGCGATAGGCGAGGCAGAGGGACCGAGCTGGGAAGTATGTGCTGCAAGTTAGAGCAATAAAGGATGGAGATGGAAGTGTGTTGAGAAGATGGAGGGAGTATTTTGAGCAGCTGATGAATGAGGAAAATGAGAGAGAGAGAAGGTTGGATGGTGTGGAGATGGTAAAGCAGGATCTGAATAGGATTAGTAAGAAGGAAGTGAGAGCAGCTATTAAGTATAGATGGCATACCAAAGAAGAAATGTGGAGATGTTTAGGAGAGATGGCAGTGGAGTTTTTAACTAGATTGTTCAACAAGGTTTTGGAAGGTGAGAAGATGCCTGAGGAATGGAGAAGGAGTGTGCTGGTACCGATCTTTAAGCATAAGGGAGATGTGCAGACCTGCAGTAACTACAGGGGAATTAAGTTGATCAGTCACACCATTAAGTTATGGGAAAGAGTAGTGGAAGCCAGGCTGAGAGAAGAGGTGAACATCTGTGAGCAACAGTATGGTTTGATGACGAGGAAGAGCACCACAGACGCAATATTTGCTGTGAGAATGTTGATAGAGAAGTATAGAAGGACAGATGGAGTTGCATTGTGTGTTTGTTTATTTAGAGAAAGCGGAGGAGGTCTGGTGTGGCAGAAAAGTATGTGAGGGTGGTGCAGGACATGTAAGAGGACAGTGTGACAGCAGTGAAGTGTGCAGTAGGAACGACAGACTGGTTCAAGGTGGAGGTTGGACTGCATCAAGGATCAGATCTGAGCCTTTTTCTGTGTGCAGTGGTGATGAACAGGATGACGGATGAGGACAGACAGGAGTCTCCATGGACTATGATGTTTGCGGTGATATTGTTATTTGTAGTGAGAGTAGTGAGCAGGTTGAAAAGAGTCTGGAGAGCTGGAGGTACGTGCTGGATAGAAGGGGAATGAAAGTCAGTAGGAGTAAGACAGAAAACATGTGTGTGAATGAGAGGGAGGGCAGTGGAGTGGTGCGGTTGCAGGGAGAAGAGGTGGAGAAGGTGGAGGAGTTCAGGTACCTGGGGTCAACAGTGCAAAGTAATGGAGAGTGTGTTAGAGAAGTGAAGAAAAGAGTGCAGGCAGGGTGGAGTGGGTGGAGAAGAGTGATAGCAGGAGTGATTTGTGATAGAAGAGTATCTGTGAGAGTGAAAGGGAAAGTTTATAGGACTGTGGTGAGACCTGAGATGTTGTATGGATTAGAGACAGTGGTATTGAGTAGAAGACAGGAGGTGGAGCTGGTGGTAGCAGAGCTGAAGATGTTGAGGTTTTCGTTGGGAGTGGCGACGATGGACAGGATTAGAAATGAGTTTATTAGAGGGACCGTGCATGTAGGACATTTTGGAGACAAGGTGAAGGAGGTGAGATTGAGATGGTTTGGACATGTGCAGAGGAGGGACATGGGGTATATCGGTAGGCGAATGCTGAGGATGGAGCCACCAGGAAGGAGGAAAAGAGGAAGACCAAAGAGGAGGTTTATGTAGTAGTAATAATGTGACATGCAGGTAGTTGGGGTAAAAGAGGCAGATGTAGAGGACATGGGGAGACGGATGAGCCGCTGTGGCGCCCCCTAATGGGAGCAGCCGAAAGAAGAAGAAGAGTTTTAACTTCCTGTTCTACAATAGAACTGAAAGCAGGTGGTGTAATTGATCTTATGCAAGTTATTCAGAGTTTCTACTTCTTTGAGTGTCGAGTTGGAAATGGTGGTGAAAATTATGGTTTCCTTACCCATATGGCATTAAAATTGAGGAATTGTTTGCAAAATCTAACAAGCATTGGCTTTGTATTAAACTATCTAGCAAGAATTAGAATGCAGGGTTGCCCATGGCGCATGTTAGCTAAATAGAAATAGTTAGCTAATTAGTAGCACAATATAATTTTAGTTGTCATGTACACTTAGTTAGTGACTCGTACTATAGAAAGGTTGCCATTTGTGATTCAACTAAAAAGCTAGCTTGTTTGGTTGTAAACTTAGCAGTAAGATAACCATAAAAGCACTGAGTAGATGTTGGTGAAATGGCTGAACATTGCACAGCTTAGCATTATGAACCTGGGGCTTCCTGAAGTCTCGTTTTGCTAACATAGGTTGATTATCGAAGGCTATGCATTTATCAGATGTCATCCTAACTTTTGGTTTATAAATCAGATTTATAGCATAACCTGTCAAATCTTTATTAGCGTTCATTCAGTTAGTGTTGTTAGCGATGTTATCGTCTTTGGCGACATGCTTTAATGTGCAGTCACTGATGTGTCAGGACCTCATGAGTAATTCATCGCAGTAGAGTAATTAGTTAGTAATGAGTGTGTATGTGTGTGCTCTGGGCCAGCTGTGTGTGTGTGTGTGTGTGTGTGTGTGTGTGTGTTGGTTGAAAGATTCAGAAGATTCGGTCTCAGAACACGTTTTTTTTTTTTTTTTTTTTTTACGCAGGAAGTGTCACTTGGCGCAAAATTCTGGCATCTTGTCATCAAATCTGTTCCATCTGTCACCCACACAACCTCCCCAGGATTTCACTCCCCCCCACACATACACACACATGCATGTAGAAACACACGTCCCTGAGACACACGCACCTCCACATGAACAGACCCTGTGTGGAGAAACCCAATTGGGCAGTCAGGGTTGTAGGAATGTGTGATTTCTCTACCTCGTGTTCTCTCGCTTTCTGTCTTTACTTGTTTATGTTTTTGACCCGCTTGCGTGCGAGTCGAAGAATCCCGTCCTTCCTGTTATATATCCCTTCTGAAGATGTGAACATTTTTGAATGAACAACCTGCTGAGATTTATATTAAGATGTTAACTAGCTAGTAGCTTTTCCTTTAAGCTAACGTGCTCTCCCATGACTAACAGATCGTTACTGTATTGCTAGCTCACATACTTAATAGAAAAAAACTGTAAAGCTAGTCAGTTAAATTTGGTCACCCATTTTCCTGTAGATTGAGTGCTGGGTTATTGGAAAGGAGTCAACAACAAGCTTCAGTGTTGAATTATTTTCACGCAAAATGATTCTTCTAAAACGTAGCAGTACATCCTGAAACTTCTTATTTCTCTTACTCTATGGCAATGTACTAATAATCATCCATTATTAATAAAACTCGTTGTTATTTTTATCCATTTACGGGTGCATTTCGTTTATCATGAAAAAAAGGTTGCCTCCTGTTTGCTGGTACGTTATAGCAGCTACAAACGGTCATTGTTTCATCTTTTGTACTTTTTTTCTCTCTCTCGAAGTTTATATGATAAAAGTAGCGGTCCCAGTTTGGTAGCTTACAGTTTGAAAATTTGAACTTGTGATCAGAAGGTTGTGAGTTTGACAGTGTCGGGCGGTCAGAGCCAGCAAAGCCTTCTCTGCTGGCCTAAACACTATCAGAAGCACTGACTTACATTTACAACTCAAATTCAACATTTACAACTCAAATTGTATTAATTTATTCCCAACAGTTTATTCTCTTCATTTTGTAGCGTTTCTCTTGGCTGTGGATGTTAGATTTTTTTGTCCAATTATATTTCAGCCTCTATTTGCTGCCATGTCAATCTAATCTGCCCAGGGCCTTCAAAGTCTGTACTGCTGGCCTTTTTACCTTAGTCTCTATTAGCAGTGAGTCTGTTTCTTTAGCCAATCAGATTTCAAATTCTCCTCGCAGGGCCAGGTAGCTGGCTGAGAATAGCGTCGGCATTTTTCCGTCCTTTGATTGGTCAGAGGGAAACTGTTACAGCCAAGTTCGACTGGCAAAAAACGTCTGAGTTAGACTTTTTTTACGTCTACGGAGAAAGAGAAATTGATTTGGTCTCAGACACACTTAAAAACCCTTTTTTAAGAAAAGCTAGACATCGTGAGGAGGTCGCCAAACCCTTAGCTAGCTAGCTAGTCTCAGCCCAGGAAAGGGTTTGTTCACCACTTCCAGACCACTCTCTCTCTCTCTGTAATGCCACGTGTTGTTATATTGCGTTTTTGTATTGTATTGATGGTTTCTATAATTACGATGTGATAGTGGTGGTATTACGAGGTGAATTAAGTTGGTTAAGTCCCCACTGAAGGCCCAGGTACCAAATGCACGGCCCGCCACTGGAGTTTGATTCCAGCATGACCCTCAGCTGGGCCCTTGAGCAAGGCCCCTGATCCTCAACCGCTCAGTTGTATCATAAGATAAATGTAATTCGCTCTGGAAAAAGCTGCCAAATGGCGCAAATGTAACTGTTCATGTTACTTAGGATATGAATAGATCCTGCTTTCCATGATTTCCATCGCACACCGAAACACGTGAAAATGTGCGTAAAAACATATACATGTTGCTAAAAAACTGACTCTAATGAGGATGTTAAACTTTGCTCAGCTGCATTTCTGACACTGGAGACTCCTTCCATAGCTGCGGGATGTTTCAAGAACAACCTCGTCACGTTGGTGATTACGCAGGTTTTTAATCTGAGTATGTGGACAATCATTAAACGTATTGAACAAATACTCGTTAATATTAAAAAATCAAGAATTCACTGTGGATAGTCATAGACTGCAATATGTAGCATCATGTATATGTATTATTTATAGCCATAAAATAGATTTATATAATTGAGAGTGGATGGAGATGAAATTTTGGCTCACTTTTCACCAATCTTGAGCTCATCAAGAGTTCTGCAGCATTTCATCACCTGGTGTACACGTTTCATCACCAGGTCACACGGTAACGCTCGGTGAACTCGACTTACATGCCCATGTCTCCATAGGTGTTGTAGAACTCCATCTGAGTGCAAGCCTGGATCCATCCAACTACCCAGGTCTCATGGCGAGGGATGGGCGGCATGATCACGCGGGCCGAGGCCTTGAAGTACGGCGTCCTGTAGCGCAACACTATGGGCGAGTTCTCCTCGATCACCGTCGGACACTGGTCGATGGTAGCCAACATGTCACACACGGTGATGTTCTCACGCTTGACACGCGACTTGCAGCTGAAGCTCTGGACGCAGCCCATGATAGAGAGGCGCGCTCTGAGCTCAACTGGTGAATTCGCATCAGTGTGACCGGTTGGTTACGGTTGGAACGTTAACAAACGCTCGGTTCCTCCTCAAACACAGAATTTCACTGGGAAAGAGGGTTTCATCACGGAACATCTCCAGCGCTTGGAAGAACTTCAACACTGATTAAAATCCTCCCAGCTCATTCGGGTGGAAACCTGCATCGGATGTTAAACAAACTCTATAGATGACCAATGCTAGTAGTAATAATGTGTTTTGTATCTTCTCCAGAACCTCCTGATTCTGTCTCCTTGTATATTTGATACCACACCACAGGATCAAGTCTATTTTCTCCAGATTTTTTTTTACAAATTCTAATAATCCAGGGTGAAAGTGATGGTTTTGTGATTTTCACCACATGTGATGGTTTTGTGATCTTCACCACATCATAACATTTTTGTCACAGATCTCTAAACGCCTCCTTTTTTGTTCTACAGGAAAGGTAAAAAGATGTCCCCACTCCCTCCTTTTTTTTTTCTTTTTTTTCAGCCCTCTTCCTTCTTTCTAGTCCGCGTTTTCATGTCACAAACCGGAGCGAGATGCACGAGGCGCTGCCGCGGCGTTTTTCGGGCTTCAGATCTGCAGCGGAAGCCGGTTTTTATCTCTGCTGATGGCGCCGAAGCCTGGCAGGAGACCGCAGCGGAGTCACGGGGACGGTGTTGATGTCGAGCCCCGTGTGAGGATCCGGTTGCACGGCGGGTTAAAAAATAAAGAGTCCCTTACCATCATCACCATCATCATCATCATCATCATCATCATAACATCATCGTACTACTACATATGGAGCTCAGGAGCAAGTTGAAAGCCCTGCATTGCTGGGAATAAAAAAAGGTCTGGAGATGTCCACAGTGATTTCTCTCCGTGTCCTTTGAGCGTTGGAAGGTTTCCGTATTCGGAAAGTGCTTGTGCGCTGTTCGGTTCTCTGTGGTGCTGAATGCGCGAGAAGGAAAAGGAGGAGAAGGAGGAGGAGGAAGAGGAAGAAGAAGAGAGGGAGGGCCGACTCTCTCTCTCTCTCTCTCTCTCTCTCTCTCTGTGTGTGTGTGTGTGTGTGTGTGTGTGTGTGTGTGTGTTTCTCCTCATCCTGCATTCTGCAGTTAGATTGCAACTCCATATGAATGACGTCCTCTAGATTGAGGGGAAATCCATCATCAGCCTTCTACTTCCTAAACTAACATTTTTTATTTTCAGATCTCAGGATGTTTAACTGCATGATTTTGCATTCCTATATTTTTACAACCAAAAAAAAATAAATAAAAAAGTACAAAAAAATAAAAAAATCAGCATTACTTTGCACACCTTATCTAATTGCCTTCATTTTAAAGACCAGACATGCAAACAATTAATGTCCATGTTTTTTTTTTTTTCTTTCTTTCATTTTTAAATGACAGGAAGTGATACCTATGATTTTACATTCCTTTAAAACCAATGATCATGTTGATGCTTTTTTAGGAACGTAATCCAATTAATGTCACTGTTACTACCTCAAAGTTGATTCTTTTCCTATAACAGGACCTTACGCCAATACGCCACCACCCCATACCTCCATCATCCTAAAATTATTTTTCTTTTGGCTTTTTTGCTTTTGCCACTATATTTTGGATTTGTGTTTTCAATCAGCCCCAATAGCTTCAGTGAGATCAAACACTGATGTCAATCTGAGGAGGCTCCACTCCTTGTGCACCTCAGAGATGATTAATGGAGTTGAGAAGATAATGGTTCTATGTGGGACACTCAAGTTCTTCCACATAACACACACATCATATCTTCTTGGCGCTTGCTTTGTGCACGGGAGCATCATCATCATCATGCTGGAACAGGATTAGTTATTTCCAATGAAAGTGAAAGTATAAATGCTGCAGCATACAAAGATGTTTTATACAATTGTGTGCTTCCATGCCAACCACAAAGGGGTGTGGTGGGATAGTCAGGGGTGCACATACTTTTGGCTGTACAGTGCGCTTATGTATACTTTATTCAGTATATACTATTTATCCATTTTTAGTTACTTCAAATGTTGTAAAATGTCTTGTTCTCTCATCATAGATGCTTTAACAGCTATCTTCCTTCCATAAATGTAAAAAAAAAAAACAACAACATCTAACATGGTCTGAAGAGTCTCCTGTGAACGAGATGTTGCCAGAGAAACCGATGTCTATTTGAATGACAGCGTTAATGTAAAATCGACCAATCAGAATAGAGAATTCAACAGAACTGGTGTGCGATTAAATACGTTTTCGTATACAGTTAAAATATTCACCAATGTATTTATAACATACTGGAAGCAAAAATCGGTCCAGCCTCGTAAAAGTTTTAAGCTAGCTGTTCAACACTCCAATCAGGTATAACATTATGACATTATAACATTATGAGGGGTGAAGTAAATAACACTGATTATTTCTTTATCATGGCACCTGTTAGTGGGTAAGATATTTTAGGCAGCAAGTAAACATTTTGTCTTCAAATTTGACGTGTTAGAAGCAGGAAAAATGCGTAAGGATTTGAGCGAGTTTGACAAATCGTGACGTCTAGACGACTGGGTCAGAGCATCTCCATAATTGCAGCTCTTGTGGAATGTTCCTGGTCTGCAGTGGTCAGAATCTATCAAAAGTGCTCCAAGGAAGGAATAGTGGTGAACCGGCGACAGGGTCTTGGGCAGCTGAGGCTCATTGATGCACGCGGGGAACGGAGGCTGGTCCATGTTTTGATTCAACCGACGATCTCCTGTAGCTCAAAATGCTGAAGAAGTTAATGAAGTTGATGCTTGACGGGTCACGACTGTTTCAGCAGCAAAACGGGACCAACACAATATTTGGCAGGTGGTCATGATGTTATGCCTGATCCGTGTATATGCTATACAGAAACAAGATTTTTCCAGCCATATGGGACACTTGATTTTTCCAGCCATATGTGTTTTTTTCCCCCAAACTGTTACCACAAATTTGGAGGCACACAATAATCAGGCACAATGAAATGAATGTGTTGAATGTGTTGGCATGACATTTTACGTTCACTTGAACTAGGAGACCTGAACCTGGTCCAGTATAATGATGGCCCTGTGCACAAAGCAAACTCCATAAAGATATGCTGTACATGGGTTGGAGTGAAGGATCTCCTGCTATAAAGCGCTGACTCCAACCTTATTAAACACTTAGTTACCTTCTCATCTCACCTACATCAGCACCTGACTTCAGCTGATATAACTATCACCCTTACAGCTGAATGAATCTCACACAAATCTCCACAAGCACACTTCAAAATATAGTGGAACTTTTTATATTTACATTGACGCCATTTGACAGATGCTCTGGGCAAACCCAGAGAGACTTGTAATTATCTCATCTATACAACTGAGCAGTTGAGGGTTAAGGGCCTTGCTCAAGGGCCCATTAGTGGAATCTTAGTGGTGTTGGGATTTGAACTCTCAAATCTGAATCTGAGCAGAAGTCTAACATCTTAACCACTGAGCTACACCTTCCCACATGGGGACTGAAAATGGAATGGGATGTTAAAAAAACACACATCAATCCTATGCTCAGATGTCCACAAACCGTTGTCCATATATTGTATCTTAAATCATGTTAGACTATCAATCTTCCTTCCAAAACCACACCCCTAAACACCTGACTTGACTCAGTAGGCGTGTAGGGACACCTCTTAGTCCTGATTGGCTCATTGTTGATGCTCCACATCAGCAGAGTTTCTCCTCTGTGCAGATGTTTTACTGAACTGCTTTTACAATAAAGTACAAAAAAATGTACAAAAAAATAAATACATTTGCAGGAACACTGGTGTGGACGTTCAGATTGGTCTGAATGTCCTCTCAGTATTACGCTGACTGATACTAAATGTTTGGCAAATGTCAGAAACATACATAGACGAGGAAGTCATTTTTGATCGGTTATTTAATTTCCATTACAGCGTGTGATTTGAGCAGCTGGGAGCTCACAGCATGGCACCTGTAGAGATGTCAGAAGCAGAGCGACCACCCAGGGCTTAATTCTCTCTCCTGTTTCAGTCTCGAGCATAAGGACTCGATCTGTGCCTTAATTGATGCTTTGCCATGTAACCATGACAACTAGTGGAAACCGAGTGTCGTCATGATGATGGAACTTGTGTCAGATTTCCCTCTCCTGTGTCACCCTGGTGATGAATTTCAAGCTGCTACAAGCACATGGTGTGTGTTTATTTTTTACATTTACATTTGTGGCATTTGGCGAATGTTCTGATCCAGAACGACTTACAGAATGTTTTGAAGTCTCCGTCAATAAATAGTGAAATTAGGACCAATAAAAACGGTTTATTAGGACCAGACAAAAAAAAACCCATTAGTCTAAAACTGTTTGTTTTTTAATAGTAAAAATGATAATATAAGAAACTTTAGAAGCTGTAGGTCTTTGGACATTGTTTGAAGTATGCTAGAGCAAGTGGACGTTTGTTTCACTTGGAAATAAGTGCTAAGAGATAAAGTGGTTCTGGTCCGTTTTTGCTTTGAAGGCAAGGATCAGTGTTTCAAATCTGATATAGGCAGCTACAGGAAGTCAGTGGAGGAAATGTAGCAGGTGTAGGAGAACTAGAAAAATGTTCACAAAAAAGTCGTGCAGCTGCCTTCTGGTTAAGGGCCTTGCTCAGGGGCCCAGGAGTAGCTTCAAATTGAACTCATAACCTTCGGATCCAAAGTCCAATGCCTTAAACACTAAGCTACCACTTCCCAATAAGCCAATAATACTACAAATTGGCAATAAGCAAAGAAAGAAAGTAATTTTTTTGTGCATAATTGATGTAACCTATAAACGTTTATTTACTTTTATTCTACACTGGCACCTTACATTTTGTCACTGTTCCTATTTTCCTCTTCTTCTTCATTATTATTATTAGTAGAGAGAGACAGAGACTCCTAACCCCCTATACATGTGCAGGCTGCACTTCTGACTCTCCGCCACCAGAGGGAGAACTTTGCTACAGTTTACTTTATGTTTGTATGACGTAGTATTAGAATAGCCTTCATTTCTCACATATACATTACAGCACAGTGAAATTCTTTCTTCACATATCCCAACTTGTTCAGAAGCTGGGGTCAGAGCTCAGGGTCAGCCATGATGCAGCGCCCCTGGAGTACAGAGGGTTAAAGGCCTTGCTAAAGGGCTTGAACCCCCGACCCGTAACCCAGCACCTTAACCACTGAGCAACCACTCCCTACATTTAACCCATGTTAATGAACTCTTATCTGTAATTGTCATTTCTGTAAATTTACATAGATTTGAAGAGGAATACTGAAATATTTTCCCACATTCTCACAGTGATATTTATAGTTTCAGCACCTCTGACCACATCATGTGATTAGTGTTTGGATTTTTCTAGTAAACAAAAGTAAACACACTATTTTACAGTAACCAGAAAAACGTATTGTGCAGGTTACTGATAAAGTGAGGACACTCTGCTAAATCATTCCTCTGTAACACCCCCTGTGGAGGATCTACAGCTCACATATGCTTTTTAAGTCTTTTAAATCTCTGTGTAATGAAGTTTCACCAATTGTTCTTCGTAAAACACTTGTCCTTCATGCACAGTATATTTAACGTCTACCTAGAGAGACTTTTTTGATGAAAGGTTCCCCATAACTACCATCTCAAAAAGACATCACACATTACTTAGATTTTCTCTGCATAGTGGAGATCAGTTAACTGCATGTTCAGATTCTCAGTCAGCATGGCAGTTGAGTGATCTATCTATCTATCTATCTATCTATCTATCTATCTATCTATCTATC
>JAAIIK010019071.1:19173-29487 GCA_014706435.1 Silurus glanis | reverse complement strand
TTTTATATCTTTATGTTTGAAGCCTGAAATGTGGCAAAAGGTCGCAAAGTTCAAGGGGGCCGAATACTTTCGCAAGGCACTGTATTTCCCTCTTATTTCATGTCATTCAGCACGACATCTTCATCTGGCTCCATCTCCATAGCAACAGAGGCTGAGGATAATAGGTAATGCTGACAGAAATGCCAATGGTAATGTTTTTTAACTCATTTTTAACTCACAGCTGAAAATGCCCTACCTAATTTTAAATGTTAACACTTCCTGACAAAATGTGGGCTACTGTCAGGGATCCACCGGCCACACCTTCTCTAGAACCACACATATCTCCTAGCAGCTCCCCATCCTACTAATTCCACACACCTGACACTCATCAGCTCACCCACTATATAAGCACAAACTTCCAAGCACTCCCCGTCAGTTCTACCGTTTAGTCTGGTGAACATCTCAGGAGCTTATTGACTACCATTTCTGTGGATTTATCACTCTGTAGACTTACTCTGTACATTTATCTCGTTGTGAATTTACCCTGTGGATTTGCTACTCTGTGAACTACCCTGTGGATTTATCTCATGAACTACTCTTGGTTGGTGTTTATCTGAGTTCCCGTGTTTACAGCTAGTTTGGTTTTACTGCCTTCACGTATTTCATTAAAGCACCTCCATTCTGTCGAACTTCGGCTTCCGCTTGTTCTTCCAGCCTAACAGCTACATACAGTTTTCTCCTTAATTAGCAGTCTCCTCAATTAACCAGGAGAATATACTATGTTTTGACTGGAAGGAACCACTGATGAAGGTTTATATTAGCGAGTATCTTACCGAATATAAAGCAATAAAAAACGAGGATAATATCTCCTGCTTAAATGTTGAGTAATGGTGCTTGAAAATAAAAATAATCAATAACAAACGAGAAAAAAACAATACAGCGTCTTTGGTATCCAGTGGCAGAAAGAAAACTTTGGCAGAGGCACCAAAACACTTTCTATTGAAATACATCATATAGAAAGTCGTCCTCAGTGACACAAAAAAGGGAAATTCTTGTCTATGAGCACGAATCAATAGATTACATTTTGTGACTATAATCACTAAATACCATGAGACTGGGCTGGTAGATCATGAGAGAACTCTCCTAAATCTTTCATAGAATTAATTTTAGTTTGGGCATGATAAAAATGGAATTTTAATAATTAAGTAATATTTTTACAGTTGGATTAAAAAAAACTAAAGGAAAATGATTAAATACCTTTCACTGTAATCTTGACAGAGTCACTGAGTCTTGTGTAGTCATAGTCATAGTTGTTATAGATGTTGTAGATTCTCTTGTTTGCACAACACTGATACACTGTTTCTCCTGCATCATTAACTCTCACATTGAGTGTGTCGATTGCTGAAGTGTTCACAAGCTGTGAATTTTTGTACCAGAAAAACTTCCATCCTGTCGTCTCCTGCAGCTCACAGCTCAGAGTGACGGTGTCTCGAGTAAAGACGGAGCTCGGAGGATTTGCTCTTATGGTCAGTTTTGGTTTTTCTGTTGGAATGGAATAATGAAGGTGTCAGAGCTTATTTAGAATTTTCAACATAAGCAGTAGATTCATGGTGTTTAATCATGTGACTATATATTTGATTCAAAATTGTTGCTGTAGATTTATTACAACTGCAATAAATATGTATATAATATTTACTGGAATTATATAATGGATCTTATTATGATGCTATTATGATGTCTGTCAACATGCATATACAGTATAACTGTCTATTCTTTCTTTTTCCTTCTATTTGTGTCCTTCCTTTCCTGCTTCACCAGATTTTGCCATTTGGGTCCTGTGTCTTTTATTAGAACCCCGGTGCTTCCATCCATGTCATATTAGGCCTCTGTGTATTTATGTTGCCCCTCTTTATTTATTCTCTGTTTATTTTTTTGCCCAACCTGCCATGTGAATTCCTCCAGTGAGTTTCTCCTGAGCTGCTTTCCAAATCTAAGTCTTGCTCTTCTTTGCTTTCCCCTGTACTGGAGAAGTATATAAAAAAGAAGTATATAGAAGTATATAGTATATACAAGTATAAAAGTATATAGATGCCTCTTCTGTTTGTTACTTTTCTATTGTTTTGCTCAAGAAGGTTTTTTGTTCTTTTTGTAGATTGTTTGTACTTTAAATCCCAAACTCCCACTGTTTTTGACATCTGTTTTTCCAAATTAAACAAAAAAATGTTTCCCAAACTCTGCTGAATCTCGAGTTTGTCTCTGCACTTTGGTTCACCCACTCTCCTGTAGCACAGAGTGTTCAAATCTCCCACACAAACAACTCTGATTTAAACGCCGGTCATGACAATAACCATGGTTTAAGAACAGCTGAAAATCTCCACAGTTCCATTTTATGTATTTTATGTATCTATTAGCATTAGCGTTTATCATTAATTTAAAAAGTTTTTTTTTTTCTAAACTACAAAATCTGTAAATATTTTTCTATTTTTAAATGTGTTTATTAACATATATCTGTTTTTTAAATTGGATAATGGATAATGTAGGCTGGAGTCTTTATAGACCACATCCAGTATGTCATGATTCATTAATGCACACTAGTGTTATTGTCACTAGTAAAAGGAATCCAGACTGATTGGTCAGTTATAGTTTCTTACAGGAACAATCAATTGTACACAGTAACAGAATGTGTATAAAAGACCAGCTATACATTATGGTTTATTCTTCTACACTCCTGTTGTACAGTAAGTTAATAATACACAAAAATACAGATTGTCAACCATGAAGCATAAACTTCTCTCATCTTGTCAAAAACCTTCTGACTGTAAATAGACATCTTACAAAACAATTCACCACATTACCTCATACATTAGTGCTTTTTCTTTGCATAAATATTTATTAACAGGTTTCCTCTGAATGATGTTACTATAGAAACAGTAACTAAATAAGCTGCTGTTACAGAAAATTTATAAACATCTGATCACAATGTTAAAAGACTGCTAAATTAATAGTTATGTGGAATTGTTTTAGGAGTGTTTCTGCACTCCTCCGTTTCCATACAGATATAAACATCTTTAGAAAAGACTGAGGAACATGTTTCAATAAGGAGTTTATTTTTTTGCTGAATTAAATGTAACTCCTGCATGCACTTATCTGTATCTCATACATGAGAGTAAAACACTCTGATAAACACACATTTAAAAGTTGTACTTATTTTATTCTTGTTTGTGTTGTTATACCTTCTGACAGATGGCACCACAAACTTTTTTTTAAATGTATTGCAAGATTAGTAATATAATAATATAATTAGTAATAAGTAATAATTGTGTGATATTATTATTCAAATTTCTCTTAAACCTGTTGAGAAAGAAAAGGGAAATCATGAAATACCTTTTACTGTAATCTTTACAGAATCGCTGCGCTGTGTGTAGTCGTGGTAGATGTTATAGTTGTTGTAGATGGTGTTGCTTGCCTCACACTGATACTCTGTTTCTCCTGTATTAATGACTTTTACACTGAGTGTGTTGGTAACTTCAGTGTTCACAAGCTTGGAATTTTTGTACGAGAAAAACATCCATCCAGTCTCCTGCAGCTCACAGCTCAGAGTGATGGTGTCTCCAGTGTGAATGGAGCTCTGAGGATTCACTCTTACAGTCGGTTTGGATTTTTCTGTTAGAATGTAATGATGGTGTCAAAACTGCTGTTCACTTTACATCATAAGCAGTAAATTTACTGTGCATTAACATGTGACCATTTCAGAATAAATTATATTTACAATGGATCCAAATCAAATCAAATCAATCAAATCAAATCAAATCAAATTTTATTTATCACATACACATACATACAGGGTACGACATGTAGTGAAATGCTTTATACGATGATCCGGCATGAGGAAATAGGATGGAGGAAAAGAAAAGAAGGCAGATAAATAAGTATAAGGTATAAGAAAAACTATATAAAATAAAATAAAAATAAATAAAATAAAAGAATATAAGGTATAAAGATATATAAAAAGATAATTGTATGAAACAAATATACATATAAACAGTAAACAATGTGTAGTAAAAATGTAAACAATAGACAATTTGTGGTGGGTTGTCCATAAAGTGTCCGTGTGCGGTATGGTGTGGTGTAAAGGTCCGTAAAGTGTCCATGTGCAATATGGTGTGGTATGAATAAAATAAAAAGCGCACTGTGCTGTGCAAGTCCAGAGTTTAAAGTGTCGTGGTGCGAACGGTGAGATATGTTTAAAGTGACGTGGTGCGAAGGTGAGATATGTACAGAGAAGTGTGATGATGGAGAGAGTGGGCCAGTTCTAGATCCTGGGTGTTTCCTGGTTTAAACACCGAATGGCCTGCGGGAAGAAGCTCCTCCTCATTCTCTCTGTGTTCGCTTTCAGGGAGCGGAAGCGTTTCCCCGAACGCAACAGAGAAAAGAGTCCATTATTCGGATGGCTGAGGTCCTTCATAATCTTCCTAGCTCTGGTCCAGCACCGCGTGCTATAGATGTCCTGCAGGTTAGGGAGCTCAGTGTGGATGGTACGTTCAGCTGAACGCACCACCCTCTGGAGGGCTCGTCTGTCCTGCATGGTGCTGTTCCCGAACCAGGAAGTGATGCTACCCGTCAGAACGCTCTCAATGGTGCAAGTGTAGAAGGTCTTAAGCACCTGAGAGGGTAGTTTAAAGTCCCTTAAGCGTCTCAGATGGTACAGACGCTGCCGGGCCTTCTTCACCAGGGTGTTGGTGTGACAGGACCAAGACAGATCCTGTGTGATGTTAACACCAAGGTACCGGAAACTGTCCACTCTCTCCACTGGGGTCCCGCTGATGTTTATAGGTTGGTATGACCGCTCCCGCTTTGTGCTGAAGTCCACGATCAACTCCTTAGTCTTGCTGACGTTCAGGAGAAGGTTGTTCTCCTGGCACCATCTCTCCAGGTTTTTAACCTCCTGTAGGTAGGCCGTCTCGTCGTTGTTGGAGATCAGACCCACCACAACAGTGTCGTCAGCAAACTTGATGATGGTGGTGGAGTTGGATGTGGCCACACAGTCATGTGTGTACATTGAGTAAAGCAGGGGGCTCAGAACACAACCCTGGGGGGCGCCAGTGCTGAGGGTGAGGGTGGATGAGGTGTGTTTTCCCACCCGTACGGCTTGTGGTCTGTCTGACAGGAAGTTAGAGATCCATTGACACAGCGGCTGGCTGAGTCCCAGGACCTCCAACTTAGAGGTGAGTGTGGAGGGAATTATGGTGTTAAACGCTGAACTGTAGTCCACGAACAACATCTTTGCATAATTCCCATTTCTTTGGTCCAGGTGGCTCATCGTGGTGTGGAGAAGATGAGCAATGGCGTCCTCAGTAGAGCGGTTCTGACGGTACGCAAACTGTAGTGGGTCCAGTGTGTCTGGTAGTGATGCAGTGATGAAGTCTCTGACCAGTCTCTCGAAGCACTTCATCACTACTGAGGTCAAGGCTACAGGGTGGTAGTCGTTAAGGCAGGTGGGCTGGGGTTTCTTCGGGACAGGAACAATGGTGGACTGTTTAAAACATGAGGGGACAACAGACTGTTCCAGTGAGAGGTTGAATATCTCCGTGAACACCGGTGCTAGCTGGTCAGCGCAGGCTTTCAGAACCCGGCCTGTGATGCCATCTGGTCCTGCTGCCTTCCTGGTATTCACTCTCTTGAAAGCCCTCCTCACGTCATGCTCCGAGATGGTGAACGTGTTTGCCTCTCCGGCTCTCTCGGCGTGCACGCTGGTTGTGCCGCTAGCGCCGCTAGCGTGGTTAGCTGCAGCCTCGAAACGAGCGTAAAAGGTGTTTAGCTACGTATTCACATCTTAAGCTTTGCTGGTAACAAATTGAGACATAAATGATCATATGTCTTTCTTGTGCATTTACCAAGTGACAAAGGAACATTTTGACATATTCTACACAACATTTTATCAATACAAATAAAAATGCAGAGAATATAAAAGGAAAGGAGAAGATTTATTCCATAAATAAATCACCTTGTGCCTGGGTCACTGTTACTGGAGAAACCAACACTGAAAAAAGAACAGAAACAAAGAACACGATGTAAATAAAAATGGTTCAGTTTATTAATGTGAACAGCACATTGTAAAGTGTGTTAAACGCCTCACCACTTTCTATGTTTTCTTGCTGTAAAAACAAGCTGTAAAAACAACAATTAAAAACAAAAATGATGCTGAGTGCATATAAGAATATTTAAATTCTCCGTTAATGCATGCAGACGGTATCTGCAGTTAATTAATTTTTCATTTTTTGGGGGAGGGGGGGGTTTAGCCTGGTATTCGATCTGGAGTCAGCTGGTTGCACCTGAGCAACTTTATAATAGTTTACTGCAAGGGGCTGATCACTTTACTGTCAATGGTCCGAACTTTGGTGATCTGTGTGGATTGCATTGACACAAACAATGCATTCCATGAAGGGGCACAAGGGTGGACCAAAGTGTAGAGATGGACTGATGCAGCAGATTGTGAGTCAGATTAGTTTTATTTTAACAAGAAAATCCATAAAAACCAGTAGAAAAATAACAAAAGAAAAGATACAAACTACTGCAGAAGAAAGTAACAATTCAAAGTAAAATATGGAAGCAAAAAAACTTATTTTAAGCACCAGAATATAGAAAAACTTAAAATTAATACAGAAACACAGGGCAGGCAAAAACAAAAGAAAAAAACAACCAGCAAGGAACAGACAAATAGGAGCAACGTAACTAAACAGAGGCTACTGAGACAAGTGGCAACAGGGAGCAGTTTAGGGTGTAGGGGCACTCAGGTGACATCTGGTAGTGAAGGAAAAAGAGGCCACTGTTAGAAGATAAAGAAGGAAAGAGCAGAACAGATAGAAATCGTGACATTTATCAAACTAGGTAGTTAGGTAATTTTTTATTTTTTTTTAATCCTCTACAACGTGTTAAAAAATGTTTTTAATTTCAATGACAAGGGTTATGATGTGCACATACAGCTCAAAAATCAGACTTAATTTATTTTCCAGAGGGTAATGCGACAAAAGGTAAAGATTTTCACTTTCTATAGACAATGTCATTTATAAAAAGGTAAAGGCTGCTACTTCCTTTAAATCTGATTGGATGCACAGCCATATTGGACTCAAAGGATCATGTAGTTGAGCAGATTATCTTCAATTCTTAAATTTCACTGCAGCTTGATTCCACAGTGTGTGCCAATATTTTTTTAGCCTGTTCAACTTTTGTTTTCCAAACAATACAATCAATGCCAGGGAGTTTGCATTTGCCTGTAAAGATTTAGGTTTGAAAAGTCAGTTATTGCTTTAAAGTATTCAGCTTCACACCCGCTCTCCTCTTCACTGCTGAGCACACTGAGTTAAAAATAGAAAATGACAACACAACTTCTGTCTGCTCTCATTTAAGCTGTACAGTAATTAAAATTGTGAACTACAATATTAATGATGGTCCATGTGCATGCGTCTTTTTTTAATCACTCCCTATCAATCACTCACTTACTTTAGTCCTTGCTGTGTGTTCTGTTACAGTATGTAGCTTTACATTGTGTGATGTAGCTCTATGTTGTTTAATGTAGCACCAGGGTTATGGAGGAACATTGTGAGAGTGAGAGTGCTAGGCCGAACGAGAAGACCCGATATTGGTAAGCTTCGCCCCGAAAGCAAACCTCAGGAACCTCCTGTGTGCAAGAAGGATGGCTATGTGGAAATATGCATCCTTCAGATCTATCGTGAAAAACCAGTCCTCGGACCTGATCTGAGACACGACCTCTTTAAGTGTAAGCATCCTGGACCTGAGCCTCATAAGTGAGCGGTTCAAGGAGCGAAGATCTAGAATGGGACCCAACCCGCCATCCTTCTTCAGAACAATGAAGTACGGGCTGTAGTAGCCTGACTACCGATCCGAGGGGGAAACCACCTCGATGGTCCATTTCCCCAGGAGAGTGCGCACCTCCTGTTCCAGGACCATAGCCTGCTCAGGCTCCACAAGGGTGGGACACATCCCGTTGAACCGGGGAAGAGAAGACGCGAACTGAATCGTGTAGCCCTTCAGTAGCCCTTCGTCTACAGCACGCAGAACCCACCGAAAGACCTCTGGCAGCCCCTCCCAAGCTGGGGAAATAACTGGCCTCTGACCCACTCAGAGCGGCTGGAGCGGTGTTCTGCAGCTGATGACACCTCCTGAGTGGTGGTGGATCTCCCCCATCTGCAACAGGAGGCCTCCTGAACCCGAATGGCTGGAGCAGCGTACTGCGGCCGTTGAAGCCTCCTGAGAGGCGGCGGGTTTCCCCCATTCGCAACAATCTTTCAGGGGAAATAGAGGGAGTAAACCGCTGGAGGGAGGCTGCGCCCTAAAAAAAATCCTGTGGCAGGGCTGACAAACCGGCCTCCTGGTGGTGCCGGGGAAGGACGGGCACCGTAGCATGAGGTGTACACCGCCCTCCAAGATGTAAGCTCTCAGGACTTATGCACCATGGCCCGTGTATTAGAGGTAAGGATGATCCTCAGGTTGGCCAGCTCCTCCTTGGGCCTAGAGCGTCACCAGGGGCCCCTAGGACCTTGCCATGTGGCAACGCTCTCTTTCTGGGCTACGCGGTGCCCGGACATACCAGGCCGAGGCTAAACCGAGCTGCCCCAAGGGAGCGGCGGGGAAGTACCACTGAAACACACCACCTGGGGAGAGATAGCTAGCTAGCGTCTCTTCCACACACAGCATCATCCCGTAGCCACACAACTTAGCCCAAACTACATTCGTGCACAGCGAGGATCGTTGGGAAAAGCACGTGCCGCATACGGGTCTCCCAGGACCTGGACACCTCTGTGTGCAGGTCGGGGAAAGCGCTGAGGCTGTGACACGGGCCGCAAGAAACGCTCATCCAGCTCACTGGGTGCGCGCTGCTTCTGCTCCTCGACCAGCCAAGCTGGCACCTCGTACAGCACAGGCTGTGAGGAGAAGGAACTGCAGAACGAGCGCTCTCCCCGGGGAACGGGAGCTCGGCCAGCAGCCGGGAACGCAAAGCCACACGGCTCATGTACTCAGCTCATGACTGCACAGATAACATACACAAAAAGCTTACCTGAAGGAGCAGAAGCAGAAGCTGGTTTACGCGACATCGCCCGCTGATGATGTCACGTTTTGCCTATTGGCCAGATTTCACACGTGGTTCAGAGTGTGGACAACGCAGGGGCGTTCACAAAGCGTTACGACGCAGCTCTAAGTTCCCGAATGGGGAACTAAAAATATCCAGTGTAGATAAACAAAAAGATTCTTAATTTGGATTTTAACATATTTTGTTAAAGAGCTGGTAGCAAACAACAGTAACACTGTTCTTAAAAATGTGGCCATTGAGAGAAGGTTCACAAATGTCACTACTCTGAAAAGTTGTTTATTGTAAAACTGATATTAAAAGATCTCTAAAAGGATCACTAGTTATTTCAATCAGTATATCAACAGTTAAAAGTTAGTTGCTTTCGCACGTCCACCTTTACACCTCCTGCAGCTCTTCACAGTTGTGGTTTCACTGCTGCATTAAATAGAACAAACCACATCCGAAACTGGTCTCTGCTCTGAGGCCTCAAACAGTGACACTGCCTGTGTGTGTACAAGAACAATGAGGTGTTTATTTATTGCTCTTATTTTTAACAGAGATATGCAAAAAAAAAATTATTTGTGTTTTTATTTATGTAAATGATTATGCGCATTCTTTTGGTTTCATTAAAATGTCAATCAAGTATCATTTGCTGTACTGAGATGTTTGACTGCACACAACTAAATACATTTCAGTTAGTCACGACCACAAGCTTCTTTATTGAAAGTACAAACACCATCCAGTCATTTTCTTTTAACACATTAAATGATCATGAACAATCACCACAGAGAAGCAGATAACAGCAGACCACAGAAGATCAGGTACAGGTTCCAACAATACAGACTCATTTACACTCATTCGATAATTTAAATCCTCTAAACATTCATACTTGTTGAACTTTTATATTTTATATAAGTGATACTAAATCCGTCTCATACAGATATGTATACACTGATCCACCTGATCACTCATGCTGCAGTACACCCAATGTCTTAATCACACAATAACCTCATCACTCGGACATTACTGCACATGAACAACTTTATACCCCAACACTCACTTTAATTGAGAACATTTTACTCACAGAACATCACAGCGAGTGGACTGAACTCCATCCTGTCCCTCTAATGACTGACTGAGTGACAGAGCAGAGGTGTGTGTTAAAGCCGTACCACTTCCTGTGTACACACAGTGACAGCATGTGTGTGTGTGTGTGTGTGTGTGTGTGTGTGTGTGTGTGTGTGTGT
>JAAIIK010019071.1:5325-19163 GCA_014706435.1 Silurus glanis | reverse complement strand
GTGTGTGTGTGTGTGTGTGTGTGTGTGTGTGTGTGTGTGTGTGTGTGAGTGAGAGAGAGAGAGAGAGAGAGAGAGAGAGAGAGAGAGAGAGAGAGAGAGAGAGAGAATATTAGCATGTCACTAATTTATTGATTTGTTTGTTTTAAGAAACTAAAACCTGATGATGTCATTTTACTGAGATGAAAATTATTTGACTCATTTAATATAACAGTGCTGTAAATAGCCATATCATCTAAATGCACATGATAATCTTACTGTCTAATTACACCTGCTCATTATTGAAATTATTTAACCAATCATGTTCCTAAATTAAGGTTGTTTATGGGTACTACCTGAGTTTACACAACTGGTAGGTATCTGCAGTGAGAACAACAGCACACAATGCACTTAAAGCGGCAATGGCCACTTATTTTCAGTCCTTCGTGCTGTGTTTTGTATGTAGCTCTATGTTGTCTTTTTACTGTGTACTGCATCAGTCACAACCTCCATGACAGTTCCCCCTCTATCACACCAGATGGAGCCATTTCCCAAGGTCTGGGCATCTTCGGGTCAAAGTGCACTTCCTGGTTTTATGGCTCTTGACGTGATAGCAGATTCAATTGACAATTCTTTTCTCAATTACTTAAAAAAAGTTTAACTAGCTTTCCTCTCAAACTCATTGCATCGTTGCCATCAAAACCTTGCTGCTGTCTTTACAACTTTTCCCAGTTTTCCATTTTGGGTTTATTGGACTGTGTGCTCAGACTTTGTTTGCCTGCTTTATATCGCCTGGTTGACATGTGCTCTACCCTTCATTGCTCCATTGTTGTGGATTTATTTCTGACTCTACTTATTAAAATAACTTTATTATTCTCTAGTCTTCATCCTTGAACACTTATTTTAAGAAGAAGGAGGGTCATAGGGTGACGTATAAGAGTGGAGGAAGGTGCACACAGGTGGACTATGTTCTATGCAGGAGATGCAACCTGAAGGAGATTGGAGACTGTAAGGTGTTGGCAGGGGACAGTGTAGCTAGACAGCATCGGATGGTGGTCTGTAGGATGGTTTTGGAGGCGAAGAAGAAGAGGAGGAGAGTGAGGACTGAAAGAAGAATAAGATGGTGGAAACTGAAGGAGGAAGACTGTAGTGTGAGGTTCAGGGAAGAGGTCAGACAGAGGCTCGGTGGTGGTGAAGAGGTGTTGGGTGATTGGGAAACTACTGCAGGAGTGATGAGGGAGGCAGCTAGAAAAGTACTTGGTGTGACATCTGGAAATAGAAAGGAAGACAAGGAGACATGGTGGTGGAATGAGGAAGTGCAGGAGAGCATAAGGAGAAAGAGGTTGGCAAAACAGAAGTGGGATAGACAGAGTGATGAGAAAAGTAGGCAGGAGTACAAGGAGATGCGGCAGCAGGTAAAGAGGGATGTGGCGAAAGCCAAGGAGAAGGCATACGAGGAGCTGTATGAGAGGTTGGACACTAAGGAAGGAGAAAAGGATTTATACCGATTGGCCAGGCAGAGGGACCGAGCTGGGAAGGATGTGTTGCAAGTTAGAGCAATAAAGGATGGAGAGGGAAATGTGTTGACTAGTGAGGAGAGTGTGTTGAGAAGGTGGAGAGAATATTTTGAGCAGCTGATGAATGAGGAAAATCAGAGAGAGAGAAGGTTGGATGATGTGGAGTTGGTAAAGCAGGATGTAGATAGGATTAGTAAGGAGGAAGTGAGAGCAGCGATTAAGAGGATGAAGAGTGGAAAGTCGGTTGGACCAGATGACATACCTGTAGAAGCATGGAGATGTTTAGGAGAGCTGGCAGTGGAGTTTTTAACCAGATTGTTTAACAAGATTCTGGAAGGTGGGAGGATGCCTGAGGAATGGAGAAGGAGTGTGCTGGTACCGATCTTTAAGCATAAGGGAGATGTGCAGACCTGCAGTAACTACAGGGGAATTAAGTTGATCAGTCACACCATGAAGTTATGGGAAAGAGTAGTGGAAGCCAGGCTGAGAGAAGAGGTGACCATCTGTGAGCAACAGTATGGTTTCATGCCGAGGAAGAGCACCACAGATGCCTTATTTGCTTTGAGAACGTTGATGGAGAAGTATAGAGAAGGACAGAAGGAGCTGCATTGTGTATTTGTGGATTTAGAGAAAGCGTACGACAGAGTGCCAAGAGAGGAGTTGTGGTATTGTATGAGGAAGTCAGGTGTGTCAGAGAAGTATGTGAGGGTGGTGCAGGACATGTATGAGGACAGTGTGACAGCAGTGAAGTGTGCAGTAGGAACGACAGAGTGGTTCAGGGTGAGGGTTGGACTACATCAAGGATCGGCCCTGAGCCCTTTCCTGTTTGCAGTGGTGATGGACAGGTTGACGGACGAGGTCAGACAGGAGTCTCCATGGACTATGATGTTTGCGGATGATATTGTGATTTGTGGTGAGAGTAGTGAGCAGGTTGAGAAGAGCCTGGAGAGGTGGAGATGTGCGCTGGAGAGAAGGGGAATGAAAGTCAGTAGGAGTAAGACAGAGTACATGTGTGTGAATGAGAGGGAGGGCAGTGGAGTGGTGCGGTTGCAGGGAGAAGAGGTGGAGAAGGTGGAGGAGTTCAGGTACCTGGGGTCAACAGTGCAAAGTAATGGAGAGTGTGTTAGGGAAGTAAAGAAAAGAGTGCAGGCAGGGTGGAGTGGGTGGAGAGGAGTGACAGGAGTGATTTGTGATAGTAGGGTATCTGCAAAAATGAAAGGGAAAGTTTATAGGACTGTGGTGAGACCTGCGATGTTGTATGGATTAGAGACCGTGGCATTGAGTAGAAGACAGGAGGTGGAGCTGGAGGTAGCAGAGCTGAAGATGTTAAGGTTTTCGTTGGGAGTGACGAGGATGGACAGGATTAGAAATGAGTTTATTAGAGGGACAGCACATGTAGGATGTTTTGCTGACAAGGTGAGGGAGGCGAGATTGAGATGGTTTGGACATGTGCAGAGGAGGGACATGAATTATATTGGTAGAAGAATGCTGAGGATGGAGCCACCAGGTAGGAGGAAAAGAGGAAGACCAAGGAGGAGGTTCATGGATGTGGTGAGGGAAGACATGCAGGTAGTTGGTGTGAAAGAGGCAGATGTAGAGGACAGGGTGGTATGGAGACGGATGATCCGCTGTGGCGACCCCTAATGGGAGCAGCCGAAAGAAGAAGAAGAAGAAGATTCTCTAGTCTTCATCCTACATTTGGGTTACTTTCAGTCACCCTCTGATGCTTAACGTTTCATTCCCTTTTTCCCAACCAGATGTCACCATTTATTCCCAGAGTCCCTTATTAGCTCCCAGTGTTTCCACATGAGTCCTGTTAGCCCTGTATATCTAAATTCCCAGGTTTGTGGACTACTCTGGCTGGTTTGTTGACTTTGTGTGGTCTGTTTTTCCAGAGTTTTATTTTCTGGAGTCTTGTGCCTTTTTCTTCAGAGTCTCAATGCAGCGTTTATTTTTTGCTTTGCATTTGGGCAAGATGTTTTTTTGTGTGTATTTTTACCCCACAAACTGAGAAAGGCTATGTTTGTATGTTTGCTGAATTACTGAGTTTTGAGGGTTTTACCTTTGGAATTATGGAATTGATTGATTTTTTTAGGTTTTTTGTGGGGGACCCGAGTTTGGGGTTTTTGTTTGTTACATTTTTCTACATTTCTGAGTTTGTCCATGCAGTCTCCCTGTAGCAGACTGTGCAAAAGCACCTGCCTTTCATGCAGTTGACCCTGGTTTGCGCCCTGATCCTGACAGAATTTATAAGCCAGCCTGAAATGGCTGGATTGGCTGTCTGTTAGGTTCAGAATGCCTGCTGCCCCAGCTACTTGGCTTTTGCTGCAGAAACCAAGAGACTTTTTGAACACCCCATCAGGTTTTTTTTATCCAAGCCTCTAAGCCCCACTAGGGTTATCTGTAGGGTTATCTGGTTTATCTGACCTTGGCCGGAAAAACATTATAATGCATTTACCACTAGAGGGAGACAAAGACATTTTCATATGCTACAGCATGTCACATGCTACAGCATATTGAATTACTGTAGACTTCCTGTACACTCGATACTAAACTGTCTCATCAACATGGTGTTTTCTGTGTGTGTGTGTGTGTGTGTGTGTGTGTGTGTGTGTATTTGTGACAGAGAGAGAGAAAGAGAGGGAGAGAGAGCATTTTGTGGTCACTCCTGTTAACTTTTTTAACATAAAAGCTTCAGAATCATAATGTAAAATCTGTATGGGTCAAAAATTATAATAGCCTTGTGGGAGAGCTTTTGGAATCAACAAAAAATCTTTTATTTATATTTTTACTATGTGCTCAGTGCCTCAGTCGTTCATTCTCCGGCACACACACACCCACACTTCCTCACGCTCCTTCTTAAATGCTCCCTCCGAGCACTGCAAGAGAGAGAACACTCATTAGTCAGAATTCCCTTCAGGTGAGGCATTCCCGTGTCTACCTGCTCCCGGCCTCGCCCTCCATTCACAAAAAAAAAAAGAATGGAATTTTAACTCACGGGTTCGGGCGATCATCAGAGGCTGCGCCGCCCAAGATCTATGGAAAGGGCCCCATCTCTTGTGGCACATCAAGTGCCTGGAGATGCTGGTCATGCTTCCATTGCTGAAACATTTCCTTCCAGACCCGAGGAACCATCATGTGCTGGTTTGTAAAGACAAAACACATGTACACCAGCCCATTAATGCAGTTATCCAATCAGCCAATCTTGTGGCTCCTGCAGAACCTTGTATTTCAGAAATCTTCAGGGATTTTCACACATAGCAGTCTATATAGACATTATAGATTGAAAAAAAAAGAATGTATAAGAATAAGCAATGTGATACTGCTTGGCCTCCTGTACATGAACCCCCTGCAGTGGTGACTCAGGACCAGAGGGTTTTCCAGGAGGGGCAACCTGCTGATCAGGGTCATGCAGCAAGCCTTACGGGCCTTAGACATGTGGAAGAAAACTTGATTCCTGTCACAGGGCTTGGGAGCTCCTCGTCATCACATAATGTTAACAACCGATGCCTTCCTCACGGGTTGGGGCGATCATCAGAGGCTGCGCCCAAGCTTTATGGAAAGGGCCCCATCTCTTGTGGCACATCAAGTGCCTGGAGATGCTGGTCATGCTTCCATTGCTGAAGCATTTCCTCCCAGACCTGAGGAGCCATCATGTGCTGGTCCGTACAGACAAAACATCCGTGGTCTCTTACATCAACCATTAGAAGGGGTCTGCGCTCTCGACTCCTTTACAAGCTGGCCCAAGGGAAGCTGCTCTCACTGAAGGCAGTATAGATCCCAGGGCAGCTCGAGTTCCTAAAGAGGAACATCTCTAGGTTATGTACATAACTCTGGTTCCCAGAGGGAACCTGATGCTGCGTCTCAGCCACACTTCGTGCATCTCTGCTAACACGCCCTTCCCTCTCTGAAGCTTGCGCATCTTCACTGCATGTATTTTTATAGCTTCCTGGTCTTTAAGTTACCATGCCGGTGATGTCACGCCCATCTGTTGGACAGATAACATACATGGTTCAGAGCATGGTCACACAGAAGCGTTCTGAAAGCGTTGTTCCAAAAGCGTCTCATTCCCTCGGGGAACCAGGGTTACATACGGAACTTAGATACGTTCTTTTAGACTTCTGGTCAGCTATATCCAGTCTGGCCATTCTCCTCCTCTCCTCTGTCGTTAGAGGAACAGGATGGAGTTCAGTCCAATCACTGTGATGTTCTGTGAATAAATGTTCCCTTTGTACCTTCATTTATGTGAATGGTGGAGTATAAAGTTGTTCATCTGCAGTTTAAATATCCTGAGTGATGAGTTTATTGTGTGATTAGGACATTTTGTGAACTTCAGCAAGCCTGCTCAAGTGGATCAGTAACTCAAGATAAACCTAGTTCCCCGAGGAAACGAGACGCTGCATCGCAGCGCTTTGGGAATGCCTCGTGTTGTCCACGCTCTGACCATATGTGAAATCTGGCCAAAAAGGCAAATCGTGACGTCATCGGCGGGGGACATCGAGACAACCAGGAGCTACAAAATGGCTGTGCGGTGTCTCGTTCCCTCTGGGAACTAGGGTTACATATGTAACGTTCCCTATTCGGGAACTCGAGCTGCGTCGCAACGCTTTGGGAATGAGTGTCCAATTACCCCACACTGACCAGACCCTGCATAGTGTGTGAGAGCTTCACAACCAGCACGTAGAACAGAGGAGCCCGGAGTGGCTCTGAGGTTGAGGTCATAAAAACTGATGACATCTGCAGCGTCGCAGCAGACCAGGCTGTAGAGTGGAGTGGAGTGAGCCTTGACACCGAGCGGAGCGGGGAGACCAGAGGACTCATAAAACAATGAGATAGCATCCACTATCGACTTGCTGAGAGTTTGCTTATTGGCATGGAATCCCTTCCTGTTAAGGCCATAGCAGACAAACAGCTGCTCTGACATTTTCCACGGACTCACACTGGACACAGCCGGTTCTGCTTCTCCTGGTTGGGGGCTAGGAATGGAGGAGGGCAGAATGCCTGCAGCATGACAGATTGTGAGGGAGCTGTAGGCACCTTAGGTACGTACCCAGGGTTTGGGTAGAGAAACGCACTGACCATGCGAGGGTCAAACTCCAGGCGAGATGGGGCCATGGACAGAGCCTGCAGGTCCCCGACCCTCTTCAGGGTGGAAATCGCTATGAGGAAAGCTATCTTCACAGACAGGTACCTAAGGGCCACTTCAGCCAGGCGCTTGAAGGGGGGCTCAGATAGGCCGTTGTGCCGGAAACACAATGGCCAAGTCCCAGACAGGCACTCTGGTCCTGGGCCTCTGCGGAGGAAACGTGTCACCAGAGGGTGCCTACACACTGACTGCCCCGCAGGCGGGGTAATATAAGCTGCGATAGCGGACATGTAAACCTTCAGGGTTGAAGGTGTCAACCCTGTGGCAAACTGTTCCTGCAAGAACTCCAGAACAGAACCAACCGGGCAGTTAACTGGGTCTAACTGGTGGTGCTTAAGCCACATAGTGAACAGACGCCACCTCGCGGCATACGACCTCCTTGTGACGGGAGCTCTGGAATGGATGATAGTCTCTACTACCTCAGCAGAGAGAACAGCTGCTACAAACTGTGCCCTCTCAGGGGCCACAGCCATAGCCTCCACAACTCTGGGCAGGGGTAAACCAGGGCTCCCCCCGCCTGTGAGAGGAGATCCCTCCTGGAAGGAATTTCCCAAGGAAGGTTCTCGAGGAGGGACACTAGGTCCGAGAACCATGGTCTGCCCGGCCAACAAGGTGCTACCAGGAGGAGACGGGCTCTTTCCTGGTGAACTCTCTCCAGAACTCCCTAGAGCAGCGCCCTCGGGGGGAAGGCTTTAGATGCAGCCTCGGCCATGTCTGCACCATGGCATCCAGCCGAAATAGGGTTGAGTCTCCATTCCCCAGGCCTCGGCCCTTGCCTTGAAAGGGCATGTGCTCTCCAATTCAACTGTCCCTTGATATAAACAGCTCTCAGTGAGAGGAGTTTCCCCTGGGACCACAGGTGAATCCGCCATGCCACCTTGTATAAGGGGCAAAAACAGAGACCCCCTGTTGGTTGATATACGAGACCACCGCTGTATTGTCCATGTGGACCAACACATGGCGGCCTCTCAGGTCTAGGAATAAGTGCTTCAGACCCAGAAACACAGCCATTATCTAAAGGCAGTTTTCTGCAATGAGAGGTGTGGCCCGCTCCACCAACCCTGGGTGGAGTGGCCACTCATGACTGCTAACCCACCCCGTTAGGGAAGCGTACATCTGACAAATCAGCCTGCGAGCCCCACAACCGCCGGCCCGCTTTGCCAACAAGAGCGGGACCGGAGCCGTGAGCGAGAGCCCTCTCCTCGAAGAGCACTTTCTGGGAGCAAAGCGTGCGCATAGCCATGTGGCTATAGAACAAATGACTAACTCGAGAGCTGCTTGAGCATGCTTAACTACCAAACAAACATGCATCAAGCATATCCTTCCCCGTAATGAAACGGGGGCAAGGATGAACACACAGCCAATATTTTGCTTGCTAGCCATGCTTGAACAAAATCTCACAAACAAAGCGCTTTCCTGAACAAACAGAAGATAATGTTGCTACCACCGCGTAGCCATTTTGTAGATCCTGGTTTTTGTTATTTGCCTATTGGCCAGATTTCACACGTGGTTCAGAGCGTGGACAATGTGAGGCATTCCCAAAGCGTTTTGACGCAGCTCGAGTTCCTGAATGGGGAACCTTGTTGTTCTGATTGAATTTGTTTATTTAAAGTCTGCAAACCTCCTCATGAGTTGAAATTTAACATCTGTGTATTCTGTAATAAAGCCTACATGCTGCTAAAGCTAAACATAGTAAAGATTTGTGGAAATATATATAGTGTATATGTTTTTTTTTATATATATATCTTCTTCTTCTTCTTTCGGCTGCTCCCATTAGGGGTCGCCACAGCGGATCATCCGTCTCCATACCACCCTGTCCTCTACATCTGCCTCTTTCACACCAACTACCTGCATGTCTTCCCTCACCACATCCATGAACCTCCTCCTTGGCCTTCCTCTTTTCCTCCTACCTGGTGGCTCCATCTTCAGCATTTTTCTACCAATATAATTCATGTCCCTTCTCTGCACATGTCCAAACCATCTCAATCTCGCCTCCCTCACCTTGTCACCAAAACATCCTACATGTGCTGTCCCTCTAATAAACTCATTTCTAATCTTGTCCATCCTCGTCACTCCCAACGAAAACCTTAACATCTTCAGCTCTGCTACCTCCAGCTCCACCTCCTGTCTTTTACTCAATGCCACTGTCTCTAATCCATACAACATCGCAGGTCTCACCACAGTCCTATAAACTTTCCCTTTCATTCTTGCAGATACCCTACTATCACAAATCACTCCTGTCACTCTTCTCCACCCACTCCACCCTGCCTGCACTCTTTTCTTTACTTCTCTAACACACTCCCCATTACTTTGCACTGTTGACCCCAGGTACCTGAACTCCTCCACCTTCTCCACCTCTTCTCCCTGCAACCGCATCACTCCACTGCCCTCCCTCTCATTCACACACATGTACTCTGTCTTACTCCTACTGACTTTCATTCCCCTTCTCTCCAGCGCATATCTCCACCTCTCCAGGCTCTTCTCAACCTGCTCTCTACTCTCACCACAAATCACAATATCATCTGCAAACATCATAGTCCAGGGAGACTCCTGTCTGACCTCGTCCGTCAACCTGTCCATCACCACTGCAAACAGGAAAGGGCTCAGGGCCGATCCTTGATGCAGTCCAACCTTCACCCTGAACCAGTCTGTCGTACCTACTGCACACTTCACTGCCGTCACACTGTCCTCATACATGTCCTGCACCACCCTCACATACTTCTCTGACACACCTGACTTCCTCATACAGTACCACAACTCCTCTCTCGGCACTCTGTCGTACGCTTTCTCTAAATCCACAAATACACAATGCAATTCCTTCTGTCCTTCTCTATACTTCTCCATCAACATCCTCAAAGCAAATAAGGCATCTGTGGTGCTCTTCCTCGGCATGAAACCATACTGCTGCTCACAGATGGTCACCTCTTCTCTCAGCCTGGCTTCCACTACTCTTTCCCATAACTTCATGGTGCGACTGATCAACTTAATTCCCCTGTAGTTACTGCAGGTCTGCACATCTCCCTTATGCTTAAAGATCGGTACCAGCACACTCCTTCTCCATTCCTCAGGCATCCTCTCACCTTCCAGAATCTTGTTAAACAATCTGGTTAAAAACTCCACTGCCATCTCTCCTAAACATCTCCACGCTTCTACTGGTATGTCATCTGGTCCAACCGACTTTCCATTCTTCATCCTCTTAATCGCTGCTCTCACTTCCTCCTTACTAATCCTATCTACATCCTGCTTCACCAACTCCACATCCTCCAACCTTCTCTCTCTCTGATTTTCCTCATTCATCAGCTGCTCAAAATACTCCCTCCATCTTCTCAACACACTCTCCTCACTAGACAACACATTTCCCTCTCCATCCTTTATTGCTCTAACTTGCAGTACATCCTTCCCAGCTCGAAGGAGCTCTTTTTTTTATATATATATATATATATATTCATTTTTAAAGAAAAAATGTTAATTGTCTGAGAGTTGTGCTTCTGCAAAATACCTTCTGACATGTGGGAAGTAACGTCTCTAGGTTACGAACGTAGGGAACGAGGGAACGAGATGCTGCGTCGAAACGCTTTGGGAATGCCCCTGCGTTGTCCACGCTCTGAACCACGTGTAAAATCTAGCCAATAGGCAAGCCGTGACGTCATAGACAGGCGACGTCGCGTAAACCAGCAAGCTACAAGATGGCTGTGCGGTGGTAGCGACATTAGCTTCTGCAAAGAGAGAAGGTAAGCGCCACAGGGATGCAGGGAGTGTGGCACGGAGATGCAGTGTCTCGTTCCCTCGGGGAACTAGGGTTACGTTCGTAACCTAGAGACGTTCCCCTTCGGGAACTCGAGCTGCGTCGAAACGCTTTGGGAACGAGTGTCCAATCACGCCACACTGACCAGACCCTGCCCAGTGTGTGAGGGCCTCGGCACCTGCACGAAGGACAGAGAAGCCCGGAGTGGCTCCGAGTCGAGGCCACAACCCAACAAGGTCAGCAGGGGGGGTGGAACCAGCCCGCAGCGTCGCAACGTCCAGGAATGAACTCCAGCAGACCAGGCCGTAGAGGCCGCCAGCGAGGCCAGACCCCGATCGGAGCGGGGAGACCAGGACTCGTAGCTAAAAGGATGGCATCCACTACCCACCTGCTTAACGTCCGCCCATCGGCCAGGAACCTCTTCTATCAGGGCCACAGCAGACGAACAGCTGCACCGACCGCCTCCAAGGACTCGTCCTGTGGAGACAAGCATCCAGTGCTCGCACTGGACACAGCCGGGCCTGTAACCCCTGGTCGGGGGCTATAAACAGAGGATGACAGAATGCCGGTAACAACACATCGCCTTAGGTACGCACCCATGCCTCGTGTATAGAAACACTCTGGCCATGCCAGGGGCAAACTCCAGGCGGGACGGGGCAACTGCCAAGTCCCAGACAGGCACTCTGGGTCGCGTCCCGGGCCTCAGCCTCCGGGTGCCGTGGAGGAAACGTGTCAGGGTCGAAGGGGTTAACCCTGCGGCAAACTGTTCCTGTAAAAACTCCAGAACTGAACCGACCGGGCAGTCAACTGGGTCCAAGTCATGGTGCTCACACCGTGACGCGAACAGTCGCCATCGTGCGGCGTATGACCTCCTCGTGGGGGAGCCCTGGAGCCCCTCAGGGGCCACAGCCACAGCATCCACAACTCCAGGCGGAGTGGCCACTCATGACCGCTCCCCACCCCGTGAGGGAAACGACCGTCGTTAGCATTACGCGACGACAAGGAGTCCCTAAAACGGGGCCTAGGGACAGAACGTAGGGTCCTTCCATGCATCCAAGGCTCAAAGGGCACACCATGATGGTACGATACGGACTCCCTCTGGAGGAGAACCCTTCTGCCCCGGAGCCACCACTGGAGGGGCCTCATGCGGAGAGGGCCGAGTGAATTACACTGGACGCTGCCGCCATGAGACTCAGCAGACGACTGCGGTGAGGATGACTTCAAACCGGGCGGGAGACAACCGTGCCCGCAACCTGGCCGAGTCCCACACCACGCCGAGAAAAGTGGTCCTTCACGCTGGAGAAAGTACACTCTACCCGGCGTTACAGTCTGAACCCCAGTACCTTCATGCAGGCGAGAACGACATCTCAATGCCGAACTGCCTGGTGCTCTAAACGAGCCAATATCAACCAATCATCAATATAATACAAAATGCGGATGCCCCGAAGCCGCGGCGGGGTCAGTGCCGCGTTCAAGCACTTCGCGAAGGTACGGGGTGAGAGTGCTAGGCTGAACGGGAGGACCAATATTGGTAAGCTTTGCCCCGAAAGCAACCTCAGGAACCTCCCGTGTGTGGTGAAGGATAGCTGCTTGGGAGCATGCAACCTCCAGATCTAACGTATGACAAATCAGTCCTCGGACTTGAACTGAGACACGACTTCTCTGTACCCGAGCCTCATAAGTGAGTGGTTCAAGGAGTGGAGATCCAGAATGGGATGCAACCCGCCGTCCCTCTTCGGAACAATGAAGTACGGGCTGTAGTAGCCTGACTCTCCGAACGAGGAGGAAGGAACCACCTCGATGGCCCGCTTCCTCAGGAGGGCACGCACCTCCTGTCCCAGGACCAGAGCCTGCATCCCGTTGAACCGGGGAGGAGAAGACGCGAACTGAATCGCGCAGCCCTTCTCCACAGTACGCAGGACCTCCGAGAGACCCCTGGCAGCCCTCCAGACTGACAGAAAGTTCCACAGGGGGAACCAACCCCTCGGGGCTGGCCCAGTCAGAGTGGCTGAAGCGGTGCTCTGCAGCTGACTACACCTCCTGAGAGGCGGCGGAACCCGCCCAGCTACAGCGATCTTACGGGCGGAATACGGGGTGCAAACCACTGGAGGAAAGCCGCGCCCTGAACACGACCCATGGCAGGGCTGGCAGACAGTCCTCCTGAACCCAAACGGCAGGAGCAACGTACTGCGGCCGTTGAAGCCTCCTGAGGAGCGGCGGATGACCCCCATCCGCAACGAACTTTTGGGCGGAATAAGGGAGATAACCACTGGAGGGAGGCTGCGTCCTGAACACCCTGTGGCAGGGCCGACAGACCGGCCTCCCGGTGGTGCCGGGGAGGGACGGGCACCGTAGCATGAGGTGCACACCGCCCTCCAAGATACAAGCCGTCAGGCTTACGCACCTCCCCGCGGGAATCGGGTGGCAACGCTCTCTTACCGGGCTATTTCGCTGTGCCTGGACATACCAGGGCGAGGCTGCCGAGCAGCCGCATTGGAGCGGCGAGGAACTACCACTGAAACACCACCGCGGTCTCCTGAACCCGCCAGCAATCGCCCTTACCCACAGCGTTACCAGGTCAGGCCAGGAGGGGTCAACGTGGCGCTCAGAAGGAAGCTCACACCATCCCCCATAGCAGGCAAGCCTGGAATGCCTGCAACACACTCATTGTGTGGAAGCAACCCACAGCCTGACCTACCACAAGCGGCATCGTCCCGCAGCCGCGCTACTTAGTGCCAATAACATCCGCGCACGGCGAAAAACATTGGAAAAGCACGCGCGCACACGGGCCTCCCAGGATCCAGACACCTTGGTGCGCAGATCAGGGAAGGCGCTGAGGCTGTGACACAGGGCGCAGGAAACGCTCATCCAGCTCACTGGGTGCGCGCTGCTTCTGCTACACGACCGGCCAAGTTAGATCCAGCTCGGACCAGGCCCATTCCACGACCTCAAGGAGCTCCTCGTACAGCACAGGCTGTGAGGAGTCCGCAGGCACGCTAGCATCCATCATCTCATCCTCCTCGGAGAGAGAGACATGTAACGCCGCGCCGCCCGCACCGGGAGAAGAAGCAGCCGCCAGGCATGCTTCCCCGAATTTTCAGAAATTTCTGTGCATGGTTTGATGGGTTCGTTTATTGTATTTTATTTTCTCTCTCTGCTTACAAATGGAAGCGCTAATTCCAAGCTTTTTCACACTTCAAAACTCTCCGCTTTCTTCATTCTTAACTCTTTGTTTTTTTAGTCCTCGCTTGCATTTTTTCCCTGCTAGAGCCCCCTAGAGTTCGATTGCTAGCACAACATGCCTTCTTGAGCATTCATCACAGCAGATTGAGCAGTTTCATGCATTTACACAAACATTTCTCCAAACCAGACTTTATGCATTAAACCCATCATAAATCCAAAACACAACCATCAAAATGAACTACATAATGTAAAACAAAAACATCTGGGGGGG
>JAAIIK010019070.1:0-10292 GCA_014706435.1 Silurus glanis | reverse complement strand
TTATTCAGGCTGTCAGGAGGATGACTGGGATTTGATGCTGAAAAACACCACCACCAGACTCCAAGATTTGACCTTAAGTTGAGCCAGTTACTGAATGACATGTGACCTTATACATTGCAGTATAGATGACCATGGTCAGAGTATTCTAACGTTTATCCCATTGAGTAATCGGATAAAACACATTTTTTTCTTTATTAAAGACCAATACTAATTTAAAAAAGAGAAAATAAGAACTGTCTTTTACAATCAACAGTTAGTCTGGTTTTCTTTTTAGAAAAAAATTATATTTGCATTGCTGATATTACATTCAAGAATATCTGTGAAAACAAAACCAATTTAGTTTATTTAATTGCCACATTAAAACTTCCTCCACAGTGGCCGCATAGAGTAGTTTATTGGTAACCATTTGTTTATTGAAACTCTCAATTGATCTCACTCATGTATTTATTTATTGATTATTGCACAGTATATCCAGATGTGGTATTCTTGTTTTCAGAAAATTCGCTTGAAATTGTCCATGCATTTAATGCCTGTATTTATTGCCAGCTTTAAAAAAGTGCTCCCCTACCTGCTGTACACAAACACTGCGGAGAACTCTGTAAACGAAGCATCGAGGCAGATTAATTTGCCTGGATGAATTTTTGTAATCAATTTATTTGAGTTACTTAAGGAATCGTTACAGCCCTAGTGAAGTTTATTTGTAATACTCGCAGCCGTTTAATTAACTTGATGATTCAGAATCTGAATGAATCCACTTGATCTGTTATTTTTGTATTAGATAGTTGTATTGAAAACTCAAAGCATACATTGTGGGAGATGTGCATATTCAGTTTGTCTCTTTCCAAATTGGTGTTTTATGTCCTCATATTTACTGCTGGTGTCATAATATGCATTACAATGCAGTACATTTGTGATATATACATTTTGTTAGTGTGAAACTCTTAAAACTATTTATTAAACCCTCAACCATATCTCTTAACATCTAACTGTTTTGACATAATCGCCTCTAAAAATTTTCTTTTTCCCAACAGAATTGTAAACATGTAGTCTCCTCAGTAGTATCAAGCCTAAATAAATGTGAATGCTGCAGTGGACCTTATTCTGCTTTTAAGTGGTTTGGTGTAAAATGTAAAGGTAAATATTTGAGAGATTTTTATTTAAATGTTTTCTATAAGCTAATATATAGTCTTGACATTGCAAATGTATGTTTAAGATGACCCTCTCTCTCTCTCTCTCTCTCTGCCTATGTATCTATTCTTATTTCTCAATCTCTTCCTGGAGTTCTGTTGGTTTCTCTTAGTTCATCCCATTTCATTCTTAGTTTCCTTCTTTATCTTATAACCATACTTTCAGACACAGTTTATCTATTACCTTTTAAAGCATCTTTTCTTGAATTAAATGTGAATAATTTAAAACCAACTTTGTTTATTATATCCTCAATCTAGTTTGTTTCCGCTTCTGGCATAAAACTTGCTACAATAAGAACGTGAGCCCCAAAACGGATTTTTTTTTTTAACACCAGTAAGTGATTTATTTAATAGTCAGATCATTTGTCATTTTGCTTAGAAGAAAACTTTTTGTAATGTTTTGGAAATGTACAAAAATAGTTTTGCTATTTCAGGATTCAGATGAAGAATCTTCTAATGAAAACATGTCAGATCAGGACTATGAACCAAATTGAAGGGAGCATAGTGTCAGAAAATAAATGTCCTGAACAACTCTCAAAGACTACTGCAGTGTCCTGCTTTGAATCTACTGCAGAAATTGAAAATGACAGAACATGCGAAAAAAACATGATGGGTAAAGATTCACTACAAAAAAAATGATCCAGTGTACCCAGCACAGCTTGAAAGGTCTTGCTTGGCTTTTTTACAAGTACAAGTATCGGAAGTTCACAATGAAGTAAGCTTTGGTAATGCTGAAGACATGTCTGTTGAGGATATCACAGGAACTGGAGAAGATCCATGTATGCAATCTTCAAATACATCTTCTACAGTAAACAAGAAAAATTACTGCTTCATTTGTGAAAAACCACAATCAAAATTTACACGGCACTTAAAAACCCATGAAAAATCAAATGTTGAGGTTGCTCAGGCTTTGGCACTGCCCAAACACTCCAAAGAACATCAAAGACTTCTGAACAAACTACGGAACAAAGGGAACTACAAGCACAATGCAAATGTTTTAGCGACTGGGTCTGGACTGTTAAAACTCAGACGTATAGCAAAGAAAACATATAATTCAAAAGATTGTGTCTTGTATGTATTGTCATGCATTGTTTCTCTGGAGGGATCTCTGGCGACATGTTCGAAATTGTCTTTTCAAACCTGTGGGAGATCGGTCCTGTCTTTAGCAACAATGTCTAATACAGGGCTCTGTCAACAAATATCACAAGGTGTTTGGAAGCTGTTAACTGTGATGAAAGACGATGACATCTCTGCTGCTGTGAGGAGTGACTTCTGCATTCTTCAGCTTGCCCAGTCTTTTTTTTAATAGACATGGACAGGATACCACCAAATATGACTACATTCGACAGAAGCTCAGAGAAGTTGGAAGGCTTCTGCTGATTCTGAGAAAAGAATTTTCAGTGCAGACTTTCGAAGATGCTGTAAGACCTGCAAATTTTAATGTGGTTGTTCAGGCTGTTAAGATGGTGGCTGGGTTTAATGATGAAAATCATTCTTACCAGATTCCAAGTCTTGCCCTTAAATTGGGCCACTCACTTAATAAAATATGTGAAATCATACATTGCAGAGCACTAATGGCAGAAGACAGTGAGAGAGTAAAGTCAACCCAGACATTCAAAAAGCTGTGTGAAGCAAAGTGGCCTGAATTTGTTTCTCATGCAGCTTTGACCACCTTGAATGAGGGGCGCTTTAATAAGCCATCCACCCTTCCTTTCACAGAGGATGTACAACGTCTTCACCAGCATCTTGAAAAGGTTGCTGATTTAGCCTCTGAGAACTTGAAACGGATACCATCACCACAAGTCTATGGGGAACTTTGCAAAACAACACTAGCCAAAATAATACTTTTTAATCGAAGACGTGGAGGAGAGGTTGCAAAGATGCAACTAAAAGGTTTTCTAGAAAGACACACATCTGCCCTACATAAAGATGTTGCTGTTGGCTTAAAGTTTGAACAAAAACTTTGTGCACATTTCAGTCGGGTGGAAATTAGAGGTAAAAGGGGACGAAAAGTAGCAGTTTTGCTATCGCCAGACATAGTTGATGCCTTAACGCACCTCATAAGCAGAAGAACAGAGTGTGGAGTCCCAGAAGAAAACGTATTTCTGTTTGCAAGGCCCAGCTGTTTGACTCCATATCGAGGGCAAGACTGTCTGAGAATTTATGCAAATGAATGTGGTGCACAGAATCCTGAACTCCTCCGATCAACGCAGTTACACAAACATATTGCAACTTTGTCGCAGGTCTTAAACCTTAAAAACCATGAGTTGGACCAAGTGGCTGACTTTTTGGGCCATGATATTCGCGTCCACAGGGAGTATTACAGACTTCCAGAGGCTACAACACAGCTGGCCAAAATATCTAAACTACTACTTGCCATGGAGAAAGGTTCACTTACCAATATTCAGGGTAAAACACTGGAGGAGATTGAAATTGAAGGTAATACTACTAAAGATACAAATTACATTTTTAAAGTACATTATAATGGTTCAGAAATTCATATCCTAAATATACAGGGCTTAGATTTTTAACAATATTCATTACATTTTAGAGTATCTTTTTCTACTCTAACATTTGCAATATTAAATTCACTTGATACTCAATCTTTTTTTTTTTTTTTTTGTTAGATAAGTTAGACTTTACTGATTCTGAGCAGAGTGAAGACAGTGATGCTGAGATGTATCCACAAACCCAAACAGGAACAGGTAAAAGCACATTACTGATTGTTTCTATGTTAGTCAGTATAAGACGTATCATTTGGTGCAATACTTCTGAGCTGTTACTGAAGCAGATTAGCTTTGATTCATGTCATGCAGACCAAGCTCTACTACTGTTTGTTATAGTATTTTATTTTTTTTATTCACAGATATTGACTCTGCTTTAGAAGGCCCATCTCAAGGTTTGATTAGAATAAAAAGTTTTATTCTACAGTTTTGCTCATAAGTTTTCACACCCTGGCAGAATTTATGATTTCTTGACCATTTTTCAGAGAATATAAATGATGACACAAACACTTTTCTTTCACTCATGGTTAGTGTTTGGCTGAGGCCATTTATTATCAATCAACTGTGTTTACTCTTTTTAAATCATAATGACAACAGAAACTATTAAAATGACCCTGATCAAAAGTTTACATACCCCAGTTCTTAATACCGTGTAATCCCTCTTTAACATTAATGACAGCTTGAAGTCTTTTGTGGTAGTTGTGGATGAGGCTCTTTATCTTTTCAGATGGTAAAGCTGCCCATTCTTCTTGGTAAAAAGTCTCCAGTTCCTGTAACTTCTTGGGCTGTCTTGCATGAACGACACGTTTAACTCAGAATCCAGAAACGTCAGTGCAGCACTGGATGAAAGATGCAAGGGTCTGTAACCAGAAACTCATTGACCTTTTATAACACACACACTAATTACAAGCAAACAGATCACAGGTGAGGATGGTTCCCTTTAATATTCATACAAACCCGTTTATGTCAACTTGTGTGTGTTATCAGGCCAAAATCACTAGGGTATGTAAACATTTGATCAGGGTCATTTGGGTAGTTTCTGTTGTCATTATGATTTAAAAAGTGTAAACACAGTTGATTGATAATAAATAGCTTTAGCCAAACACTAACCATGAGTAAAAGAAAAGTTTGTCATCATTTATATTCTCTGAAAAAATAGCCAAGAAAGCATTAATTCTGCCAGGGTATGTAAATTAATGAGCACAACTGTAAACACATTTAAAGTATATACTAACTCTTTTTGGAACAAAAATGACTTCTGTAAAAAAACAAAAATGACTTCTGTAAATGTTTCAAATTAAGTTTAGATTGCTTTTGAATGCTTGAATCTTTGTTTTTTTTAAATTAGGCTTAACTTTTTTTTTGTTTTTTTTATTAATTTTTTTATCTTTGAACAAAGATTGTACAAAGGACAAAAAGCACAAGAGCAACGAGCATGAACCTGGTAAAAGCACAAAAGCATATACAGAACAATGTACCTAAGCAATTGTATAGGTCGATCATTTTAACTCTTTGTTTGTGACTGAGGATATTTTTCTAAAGGTATCAAGTTTTACCTTAACTGTGTAGAACAATTCATGAAATTTTTGACTATATGCCATCAGAGCCTTTATATTGTGCCATGCTATTCATACTGCAGGCGTGAAGAAGGCTAGGCAAACTGTTAAGAAATCTCTAGGCACCTCGGATGGTATGAGCATCTACCTCACTACCAGCATTTTCATTTAGGTTTGATTCATTTCATGCAGGCCAAGTACTACTACTGTTTTATATTTTATTTTCCCATTCACAGATATTGACTCTGCCTTAGGAGGATCATCTCAAGGTATAATAAGTATAAAATGTTTTAAACAACTAATCTATATCAGGAACTAAGCAACCATAAATTCAGATCTTTACATTTTTTTTTGGCAACTTGATATTTCGGAGTGGAATGTAATATTACAAATTGGCCAACAGGTAAAACAATCTTACAAGGATAGTAACAACACAACCAAACATAATATATAAAGTGCTTTTCTTATTAAAACAAAGAGGCAAAAACTTGTTTAAAAAAACAGCAGCCCATCATTTTTCTACCCAAAGAAATAGTAATCTGTACAAGACTTGACTCCTTACAAGGGTCGGTAAGAGTTTGGCTGTTTTGGAGAAGTGGGAGATGAGCTGTGGCCGTCATTGTGTTCACCCCAGGCTTCAGGAAGCTGTTTTTTTTTTTTGTGTGTTTTTTTGTAGTGATTCTCGAAAACTCTGCTGAGAGGGTGGATGCAAGAAGGCAACAGAAACGTATATGGTCTCCAACAGAAGTCTCTGCAGTAATGAGACATTTCCGGCACCACATTGCAAGGGGCAAACTTGCTACAAAAATTGAATGCCAGCAGTGCAAGAATGCTGAGCATCCTGAATTGGCTAGTCGCTCTGTCCAAAACATACGAGATTTTGTGAGGAATCGAGGCTTAATACTTAAAAAGAAAGTCACAAAATAATGAATAAGTTTTGTTATTTTTGTAGTTTTACTTTTGGTTATAATGTCCAAAATACGTTCCTATGCTGTTCAGTATTATTTTATAGGATTTGTTATGCATTATCTGCTTTCCAAAAAATAGTATGTGGTCACATAAAAGCATTTTCTGTTCAGTATTTTTTATAGGATGCATTATCTGCTTTCCAAAAAATAGTATGTGGTCACATAAAAGCATTTTCTGTTCAGTATTTTTTATAGGATTTGTTATGCATTATCTGCTTTCCAAAAAATAGTATGTGGTCACATAAAAGCATTTTCTGTAATGTTGCTTTAAAAAAAAATTACTAAAATTTTCTTCTTGTTAAGAGACAAACAGTTGCATGTTTTCCTTGCTACACAAACATATAATGGATATTTCTTAATATACAGTGCTGTGTACAATTTGCTGAGTCTGGTCTCTTGTCTTCACATATCGGGTGTGTCCCTTTAATACACTATCTTCCCTATTGTGTTTGTGTTAAATCATTCGTCCTCGTATATCAGGTATGTCCCTTTAATACACATTATATTCACTATTGTGTTTAGCCATGTTCCATTAATTCACATTTGTCCCTTTAATACACCCACATGACACTTTTGTGTAGTGTATAGCCAATGTCCTTATAAATCATGGTAGTCCTCATAATTCTGTGTTTTGTCATAGGCGGGGCTTTTGTGTCTAATTATTCAATGTCCTCATAACGTTGCATATTTTCTGATTGTTGCATTATAGGTTGTGTTGTGTGTAAACAAACTTTGAAGTGAGATCTGTGTTGTATGATTTAAAATAGATTTTTTGACATCCTCCACATCTCTGTACAATAAGTGGAAAGGGGTGTCCATCTAATACACCAAAAAACTGGTTTGGGCTGAAGTGTCCTTGTAATACACATAAACCCGCATGTGTGTGTGTGTGTGTAATGTTGCATATATGTAAATGGAGACAGAAATATAGAAAACTTTTGCCGACTTTCCACCACTGCAGATCTATTGACTGCTCAGAATAAAAAGTTTTCCGTGGGAGACATGTATGATGCCATCGCAGCGGAGATAGAGAGCAAATTCACAGCTCATTTGCTCTTTGTGGGAAAATAAACTGCCACGGTCACTGTTAATAGCGCGAACTTTGTAAAAGCGTTCAGAATGTTTCAAGCTGATGAAGCAGATAATGATGTAGACGAGGACGAGGTCATATTTACGGAATTGCACGAAGTTTTACGTGATGACAGCAAAAGGTATGTTCTCCCTCCACATCGGGTGCACATATGGGTGCAGCCCACACCCATAACCTTTTATACACTAACGATAGTTACATTTCTGACGGCGAAGGCAGATTGAAAAGCAGTGTACAGAAGTGCGACTGGAAAGTGTTCAGCCGTGTGGTCAAAAGTTAGTCGATCATCTTATTGTTCTCTAAGAAGTTAGTAAACATTTTAAATGTTTAAGACATGTCTTTTGCCCTAATATAACTTTTCTTAATGGCAATTATCTATATTACACCTGTAAGGCGTGAAAGAGATACAAGTAACGCAAAAGTAATATAACGCATTACTTTCCATAAAAAGTAACTAAGTAACGTAATTAGTTAATTTTTTGGGGAGTAACTCAATATTGTAATGCATTACTTTTAAAAGTAACGTTGCCCAACACTGGTTTTGGCACAATTCAAACATGAATCTAACACTAGCTTAGTTGTTTTAGCTACATCAGCAATACAGTATGATGAGTTTATAGCCTGTGTAACTTTAGCTATGCTAATGTGTGACATCCCATGGTAATGCTTCACCAACACTATTTAAGCTAGTTTAGGCAGAGCATTTTTTCCATCTACATCTCTAATGATACCAGCAGAATATGATTTACATTGTTTAGAAGCCCAATACTTTATGTCCTCCGCAGTAGGCTGACTCTGAAGTAATTTTTAGGTCAATATCTGGTATACTGGAGATATGCGTCATCATCGGGATCTCAGAATTTGTATGTACTGTGTCCAAATCTACTGGTTGTTTTGCTGCTTCCTTAGCTACTTTATCCGCTAACGTGTTTCCCCCCGAATTTCCTCTGAATCACCTGCAGCATGTCCTTTAACCTTAACTATGGCCACTTTGGCAGAGAGTTGAACAGCATTTAAAAGGTCGCCTATGAGATTAAAATGTGCTATGGGCTTTCCATCAGCTGTTTTAAAGTGTCTTTGCTTCCATGTTTCGGCAAAATCATGTACAACATCATAAGCGTACTTAGAATAAGTGTATGTAGTCACTACTTTACCTTCAGACAACTGACATGCTCTTGTAAGTGCGACCAACTCTGCAGCTTGTGCAGATGTGTATGGTAATGGTTTAGCTTCAACTATTTCATCAGGTAATCTTACAACCGCATATCCATATAAATACACATCAGAGGGTTTTGAACACGATCTATCTACATATAGGCAATCCCCCTCTTCCAGGGCCATATCTAAAAGATCGGGCCTACAAGAGGTATCTTGTTCAATGTGTTTAAGGCAATCGTGTGCGTCGTCAAAACCATCTAAGTCAATAAAGTCTAGCAGATCACGCAGCGTTACTACAGCTGAAGGCGCCTGAGAAGAAGGCTTAATGGTTACGTTTTCTGTTGCCAAGAGCGTGATTTTATAACCAGTATCAAAGGATGTGACAGCACTGTTTTCTCAGCATCTCAGTCATAATTTCACAATATCTTGTTAAAAACTTGATTTGTCATATCACGTTTTTCATTGTATTTTGGCAAATTTTTTTTTACAGTTTTCATGAAATTATTCCTTTGAATATGAAAATTCATATTTTACCTATTAATTTTATATTAAAGAGAAAAGTAATTATGTCAAAACATGGTATATCATGAAACCTTTTTCGTTCATTGATTGCACTTTTAACGATTCTTAGTGAAATGATGCTTATGAATAAGTTTTTCATAGAATTTTGCACTTTAACAGTATCATTAATTATAATGCTGATGAATAGGAGAATTTATATTTTACCAATTAATTTAATATTTAAAAAAAAAAAAAAAAAAAAAAAAACGGTATTTTTCGCTCAAATCATTATCACGTAGGTTTTTCGCTTACATATTGCACTTAACGTTTTTTTCATTAAAAGCTGCTTATGAATATGAAAATTCACTCTAATAACTATCACATTTCTAATGAAAAAGTCATTTTGTGGTCACTCTTGTTTTTCATTCACTTATAGCACTTTTTTAAAAGGTTTTCCATGATCACATGATTTACAGTTTCACAATTACTCATTATTATGGTAAAGGTTAATGTATTTTTTTATTTTGATTATGAATAGGAAATTTTATATTTTCATAAAAAAAATAAGAATTTGAAAAAATAATTTTCCAACCATTGTCTGTCATATCACGTTTTGCGGTGATTTTTTTTGCACTTTCAACGGTTCGTAGTTAAATGATGCTTATAATTATGAAGTCAAATTTTCCCAATAAATTTTAAAAACTTGATTTGTCATATCATTTCATGTAAGTTTTTCATATTTCAAGTCGCTTACATATTGCAAATTTAACATTTTTTTATTAAATCATGCTTATAAATATGAAAATTTATATTTTTGAAATAACTAATATTTGTGAAAATTATCATATTTTAGTCAGAAAATGTTTTGTTATATCATATCTCATCATAAATGGTCCCCTGGTGGTCAGGATACGGCGCTCTCATCGCTGCGGCCCCGGGTTCGATCCCCGGTCAGGGAACCAACACCAGCCACTCTCAATGCCGGTCCCAAGCCCGGATAAATGGGAAGGGTTGCGTTAGGAAGGGCATCCAGCGTAAAACATGTGCCAAATCGTAAATTTTCTTAGATCTTTATGTCATGATATACTGCAGCATCTCCAACATCACTGCATATGAATTTCCTTCCTCAAAGTATCTTTGAATTAATTCCAGTTTCTCCTTGCTTGCCAATGTTTATTTCTGTTATTTTTTATAATTAAAGGTGCACTAATCCAAATAATATAAAAAAGTTTAAAGTAAACGGAGAACTTTACACATGTACAAGAAACAAAGTTATAAGACTTCATACTTCCTGTATATTTTGAATGACAGGTGTCTCGTCCAATCAT
>JAAIIK010019065.1:6789-17394 GCA_014706435.1 Silurus glanis | reverse complement strand
GATAGATAGATAGATAGATAGATAGATAGATAGATAGATAGATAGATAGATAGATAGATAGATAGATAGCATTAACAGTAGTGTGTTAGCATGTTGACTATAACGCTAGTGTTTGTGTTACTTTTTTGCTAGTATTGGAGGCAGACTGAGGGAGGTGAAGGAAGATAAACACAGAGTCAGCAGGAAAGAGAATGAAGTGGAGAAGGAGAGACAAATGGAGAGGAATGGAGTGGATAGAAAACCGAGCAGAGAGAGTGAGAGGAAGAAGGAAAGAGACTGAGAGTAAACTCTGTCCATTTTTGTCTTAATGGACGGCTCCAATGCCCACGCTCATTTATCACTCAGGCTAATTCTCCTGCCCTGCACAGGGGCGAACCCCCACTGGCCCGGCGGCCATGTTGCCCTGCGCTGGGCTCCTGCCACTGTTTAAAATGATGAAGTGTTATTTTGGGATTGAATGTACTGTACTGTACTCGGTACATGTGTGACCTTCTGACCTTGTCAAACAATATTTAAAATCCTGCCACTGCACAGTGTCATGATCGAGCATCTACTGCTGACCGATAAGAAATCCCTAAAAGGCCGCCGTCCTCCTCCTGTACCTCTGTCCTCTACAAACTGCATTTTACAAATTCCACACTAGCTAACAAAGCTAGCAATATAGTAACCACACTTATACACACACACACACACACACACACATACAAGCACCATTACTTCTTTTAACTATCATGATTAACATTAGACTGATGACTTAGCAAAGACCAGCTGTTTCTTGTGTGCTAGCAGGAAATATTAAAACATATTTAAAGAAGTATTGAATATTTAATGATGCCGGAATGCTAAATGAATGTTTGCTTCATTCATGCAACCTGAGCTACTTAGATTTTTGTCTCCACTGGATATATTACCTACTACCATCAGAGAACATTGATTACAGAATGAAACTTCCTTCCACTTCCTTCTGTGCATTATTGATGAAGAGCTAACATGGATTAGCCTAACATAGCTTAGCTTAGCTAGGCTTCTTTTTCTTGCCCAGCTAGAGTGTTTTGGCTCAGTCAGGTGGATCAATGGTGTCTTGGCTAACACCCAATGGACTCGGATTCTTCGACTCCGGCCCGCGTGTGTGTTTTTTATGAATTTTGTTTGTTCAGAGATATTTATTGATTTATCAAGAGAGGACCTGCAATACTGAAAGGGTCTTGGGGACAGAGCTAAAGGTCATTCATAATCCATATAAACTCTATGATCAAGATCTAAGGTGAGAAGATCTGAGGAGATCTAAGGGGAAAGAACAAAAAGACTCCCTTGAAAGTTAAAGTAAGGCTTCCCTGCCTAGAATAGGATTACTAGGGCTCAAAAAATCTGAAACAGAAATGTGGAGTCCCCACTGTGCGGGTTCACCCCTTGGGTTCACCAATTGCAGATGGAATTAATGGACCTTGATGAAGGTGCAAATATCACTTTGCACACTTGGCATATTGCCATTGTAGTTGTCTACTTTCACTGTCTGGGGGTCAATGGTTATATTCTAATATCAAATTCAGTAAGACTTGGATAGTGTGTAAGAATGAAGGATATGAACTTGACACAAGACTTTACAAAGACTCATAGCATAGTTGCTGGCCTTCTTTGGAGCTCACAGAAGAGTAGGATACACACAACACAGAGTTTTCCTCATGGACAAGATGGTTCACTTTGACAGAAATAACTATGTTATGTTATATGGAAAATAGTTTGGGTATTTATCCATCTTAGAGAAGGTGGAGCTATTGAGCAATCATGTACCTTCTACTGGCTTTATAGTGATGCTTGAAAAATTCAGTGCTCATGTTTGAAGGAACCTTGGGACATAGGTAACTTTGAGTGCCTTGGGCTACATGTCAGTTATGGTACCTTACACCACAGGTCCCTTAGAGTACCTTAGGCTACAGGTCAGATAACTTGGGTTCAGTGGTCAGTCAGGGTACTTAGGTCTAATGTATGGCAGTTTACACTGAGCCACAGTTAGGTCGGTGTACCTTGAGCCACAGGTCAGAAAGGCCTGTCAGATTTAAAGCTTTAGTTTAGTTAAAAAGAGATTTATGGCATTTGGCAGATGCCCTTATCCAGAGTGACTTACAACTGAGCAGGGGAGGGTTAAGGGCCTTGATCTTGTGCCATATGTCCCTTAGAGTACTTTGGGCTACAGGTCAGTCAGGGTAAATTGTGTCACTGGTCACTTAGAGAACATTGGGCTACAAGTCAGAAAACTTTTGGTCATTGGTCAGTCAGGATACTTTAGGCTCCATGTCTGGCAGCATACCTTGGGCCATAGTTAGGTCAGTGTACCTTGGGTCACAGGTCAGGCAGAGTACCTTAGCCCACAAGTCTGTCAGATTTAAGGCTTTAGTTTAGGTAAAAAGAGATCACCATCATACAAATAGGATTTGCCATGCAGGACAGTGGTCATATGTTTCTGGTAAATGCAGGAGAACCTTCTCTGTTTTCTTGGGAGAATATATCAGATTCTGTAGTAGGAGCTAATCTTAGAGTCTGTATGGACCTCAAATCCTTAATCATTGTGGCAGCTAGTGGACACTGTAGCAGAAAGTGCAATGGCACCAATTATGCTGAAACGTCTAAGACTCTAATACATGGTGGTGAAGGAAGCTGACAAGTTGATGAAGGCAGGTTTTATAAGGCCTGAAGCAGTAGCTGCTGCAGCAAGGGAGGGGTTTAAAAAATCCACGGAATAAGATTTACCAAGGGGAGATAAAGATTTTGCAAGAGATAGTGTAAAGAGACTGCAGAGTCAGGGTGACCTCTCCAGGGATGATACTGAGGGATGGAATGAGTGATCTGAGGATCTCCTTTGAAAATCTTTTCATTGTGTTATAATGAGTTTTGTATTTCACACAGTATCGATGTGTGTTTGCTGCAGGTGTCTGCCCAATTACTGTGAGCATGGTGGTGAATGTTCTCAATCCTGGAGCTCCTTCAGCTGTGACTGCTCTGGTACAGGATACACTGGAGCGACATGCCACAACTGTGAGTCACAGTAATACACACATTTCACTGCAGAATGACACAGTTACATCAGTGCAGAGTGTTTATTTCAAAATTGACAGGGGCAACACCACCAGTTGTGATCAGATTCCACTTGTGTTTGTGTTGTTTTAGCTATCTTCGAAATGTCTTGTGAAGCACACAGAGTGGCAGGAAGCTCCTCCGGATTTTTCTCCATCGACCCGGACGGCAGTGGGCCGCTCACGCACACCGTCGTTTTTTGCAACATGAGTGGTGAGTACACACACATACACACACACACACACACACACATACACAACAGATATAATCTTGAACCTTGTTGGATTGACTGTGTGTGTATTCAGAGGAGAAGGTGTGGATGGTAATTGGTCATAACAGCTCAAAGCCGGTGAGCATCCAGGGTTCAAGTTTTCAGAAGCCACACGTCATGAAGCTGAACTATAGCGCATCACTGCAGCAGCTCACAACCCTGCTCGACCGAGCACAACACTGCCAACAGGAAGTGATGTACCGCTGCAGGAAGTCCCGCCTGTTCAACACCTGGGGTAAACCGTAGTAGTCTCGTGGTTCACTGGTCATATTCAGTTACACTGCATAACGGGAGTGAAAAAGGACGACGGGAACTGGGGACTGGAAAACAGTACTAATAAGATACAGGAATATTTGAAGGTCACTGAAGTACCCGTTGTGCTGTGTTACCTCAGATGGCACTCCGTTATCGTGGTGGAAGGACAGAGCAGGAGAAAAACGGACCTACTGGGCGGGGTTACTGCCCGGAGTTCAGCAATGTTCCTGCAGTTTGGCTGAAAACTGCATTGATATGAATCACTTCTGCAACTGCGACGCAGACCGGAGCTCTTGGTGCGATTCTATCAATTCATTCATTAACTCTAGCTAGCAAGTCACAAAATGCTGTCTAAAGTCATATTACTCTAGCTAGCTATTAATCCAGTCCTCAATGATCTTGCCGTTAATCCATAATAAGATATTATAATTAGGAAGTCAGCTTTGATCGACATTAAAAGTGTGTTGTTTTCAGGGAAAACGATACAGGAATGCTGTCCTACAAAGAACATCTTCCCGTCACTGAGATGGTGGTTGGAGACACGAACCGAAGTGGCTCAGAAGCCATTTACCAAGTCGGATCTCTACAGTGCCGTGGAGACAGTAAGACACTTCTGTAGTGATAAATATCAAATAAATACAAAATAAATCCTCTAGCTAAGGGGCCAAGCAGCAAATTTATCATTATCAATGTATATTATCATCATTGGGTTCAATTTGTTGCTAGATTGGAAGCACTTTCATAGACATAGCTTTGGTGCGTATCTGAAAACAGCCAGTTCAGCACGCCCTCTGGTGTCAATTTTTGCCTCATTTGTTTTTCCACCATCTTTTTTAAAAACTGTTTTCTGTACTTCAGTTGGCAACACACAACATGTTCCGAGTAACCCTTACGGCTTTACTTTATTTGTAGGGTTTTTGTGGAACGCCGTGTCTTTCTATCAGGAGTCGTCATCCTTGCACTTCCCCACGCTGCAGGCTGAGCTCAGCGTCGACATCTCCTTTTACTTCAAGACCACAGCACCTTCTGGAGTCTTCCTGGAGAATTTGGGAGTCCGTGATTTCATCCGGCTGGAGCTGAGTGGTAGGAGCACATTGATAAAGACAATATAAAGGTTTATTAGTGTCTTCTTGTGTGGTGCTTTATCATCCAGTGCAGATCTTTTTACTTTAGCAATCCAGCACACTGATACTTCATCTTCCTGACAGAACAACTATTTCCACGGCGTGCAAGTGTCGTTAATAACACAGAACACAATTGGCGCTTAATTTTAGATAGTTAGCTGATAGTATATTGATGAATGATGGGAACGATATGAGCCAAGATCTCCTGAAATGATAAAATTTTCCAGAACATTCCCCTCCATCCATATTGTTCCTAATGGTCAACATTGGAATTCTATTTTATAACAAATTTGGTGTTTAAAATTATAAAAAGTCTCGAGTCTTGAGGACAAGGTTGGCTAGATCATTAGAGGAGTGTGGAGTTGGAATAACAAAAATTTCCCAAGTTGGAACAACACCAACTGTTTCTTGTTTTTGGCCTTTGCCCTCTCAGCCTCATCAACAGTGACGTTCTCGTTCAATGTTGGAAACGGTCCTCTGGTCCTGACAGTGAAGTCTCACGTCCCTCTGAATGACAAGCAGTGGCACCACGTCCGAGCCGAGCGCAACGTGAAAGAGGCGTCGTTACAGGTGGACCAGCTCCCTTTGCGCTTCTTGGAAGCTCCGCCTGACAGCCACGCCCGTCTGCAGCTCAACGGACAGCTGTTTATTGGTAGGACACGCATCTTTTTTAGATAAGAAACCAAACAAATTTTTTATAAAGGGGACACCAGACCACACCCTTCTGTGATGCGAGACTTCTGTCCTGAATTATTCACATGTGGTCCTGTTACCCCCCCACAGGAGGAACTGCCTCAAGGCAGAAGGGGTTTCTGGGATGCATCCGAGCACTGACTGTCAACGGTGTGACTCTTGACCTGGAGGAACGCGCCAAAATGACCCCGGGGGTAAGCGGAGGGTGTCCAGGTCACTGCACCGGCAACACCCGTCTGTGCCACAACCGGGGGCGGTGCATCGAGCGGAACAGCGGATACGTGTGTGACTGTACACTCTCGGCCTACGGAGGAACTCACTGTCAGACCGGTGAGCTACCACACACCGCTTGCTCTCATGGTAATGACCTTTGGAACAGCTTCTTGTTCATTATATATGTTTACTAGAAAGTAAAGAAAGAAAGGTGATTTATATGTGTCATGTACTTTTACAGCACATTGAAATTCTTTCTTCGGATATACCAAAGATGTTTAAAAGCTGGGGTCAGAGCACAGGGTCAGTCATGAAACAGAACCGTTGGAGCACAGAGGGTTAAGGGTCTTGCTCGAGGGGTTCAAAGTGGCAGCATGGTGATACCTAATGCCACTATATAGGGGACGAGACCTAATGCCCCTACGTAGGGTTTGAGACCTAATGCCACTACGTAGAGCAGGACTTAATGCCACCATGTAGGGTATGAGACTAAAATCCACTACGTATGGTTTGAGACCTAATGCCACTACGTAGGTTTTGAGACCTAATGCCACTACGTAAAACAGGACCTAATGTTACTATGTAGTGTACAAGACCTAATGGTGCTACATATGGTATGAGACCTAATGCCACTACGTAGAGCAGGACCTAATGCCACTATGTAGTGTACGAGACCTAATGCCGCTACGTATGGTAGGAGACCTATTGCCACTACATAGGGTTTGAGACCTAATGCCACTACGTAGAGTAGGACCTAATTCCACCATGTAGGGTATGAGACCTAATGCCACTACGTATGGTATGAGACCTAATGCCACTACGTAGGGAACAAGACCTGATGCCACTATGTAGGGTACAATCTATTTTCAGTTTTGAGTCACATCGGTTGTGCTTTAAATTCCTAAATGAAAACATCAAATACTCATATAAAAGCCTTCATGAAATCCGTCTTAATGTATAGAACACGTCCCTCTCACATCTCTCTCATATCTGTGTGTGTGTGTGTGTGTGTGCGTGTGTGTTGAGCGCACAATTATTCACAATAACTCAAAGTGTGACAAGAGACATGAAGTAGGCTGTGAAAGTGTGATCAACGTGCTGGAGGAGAACCGATGAAAAAATTACTGGCCTGTCATTTATCTCTCTGTTTCTCTTTGTTTCTCTCTCTCTCTCTCTCTCTCTCTCTCTCTCTCTCTCTCTCTCTTTCTCTCGCACTCCCTTCGGTTACTTCTTCCTCTTTAATGAGGTGTCTGTTAGCTTTATCCGTCAGCGGCGGGAGAGTTTCCCGCAGCAGGTCGCGCCCCGGCTTGTCTTGACGGAGTCTCGCTGTCCATCGCGCCGCTTTCCCGCCGCTCTCAGAGCGAATTCGGTGCTATGTCGGGTCGCTGCGCTAGTCAAACCCCCCCCTAATTATTTCTCCTCTTCTTTCTGTTCCTTTCTTTCTTCCTCCTGAGGACAGGGGGATTTTTTTTCCTCACTTTTTGTGCCTTTTTATTTATTTATTTTTTTTACAGTTTCTCCGGATGTAATGAGCGAACAAACCCAGCCATGTGTGAAGCAGCTCGGCGGCTCAGCCCTCAGCCTGCTAATAATTTAGCATACATTTAAACTTCTGTCTCTGCGGCTTTATACAACGCCACTTTACTTTCCCTTTCATTAGCAGCCTGATGGCAGGAAGTGGAGCAAAAAAAAAGGAAAAATTAAACGATTTCACAAAATTGAACTGGTGTGAACTCTCTCAGGTTCTTTCTCTAAGGTCCCCCCTCAGGTTCTCTCTCTCATATTCGCTCTCTCAGGTTCTCTCTTATGTTCTCCATCAGGTTCTCTCTAAGGCCCCCCCCCCACACTCAGGTTCTCTCTTTTAGATTCTCTCTCTCAGGTTCTCTCTGGTTCTCTCTCTCAAAGGTACTCATGATTCTGTCTCATAGTCTCTCTTTGGTTTTCTATCTCATGTTCTCTGATATTTTCTTTTAGGTTCTCTTTCTCTTGTTCGCTCATGTTTTTGCTCGGCTTTTCACTCTGCAGGTGCTCTTTAAGGTTCTCCCTGATGTTCTTGCTCAGGTTTTCTATCTCGTGCATGTTCTCACTCGAGTTAGTGTTGTCCGTGTGCCTTGTTCTACCCGACTCTTTTTTCACCTTCCCGCTCTTCTCATCATCTCTAGAAGTTTCTGTGTCCTTTGAGAGTGGCACGTCTGTGACCTACGCATTCCAGGAGCCGTTCTCTGTGATGCGTAACGCCAGCCGTCAATCGTCAGCCATCGTCGCTCAGAGCAGCAGGTCTCGGGAGAACGTAGCCTTTCGCTTCCTCACCACCAAAACTCCTGCCATGCTGATGACCGTCACCACGTACCAGCAGCAGTACATGGCCATCATCCTGGCTCATAATGGTACATATACTTACATGCTAACTAGCCACTGGCTAACATGCTAACTACACTGCTTTATTCTTATATTTGTTATATTTATTTATATATTTAGAGAGTATATATTTAAAATGACTGATGGTTATACAAGGATGGTCGAGGTTATAAAAGGTAATAGAAGGTTGGTGGAGATTAGTGAAGATGATAGAAGATAGGTGGAGGTTAGTGAAGGTTGTAGGAGGTGGGTGGAAGTTAATGAAGGTTAAAAAATGTTTGGTGAAGGTAAGTGAAGGTTACTGATAAATATAGAAGTTTAGAAAAGGTTATAGAACGTTATTGATCACACCACGTGCGTTACCACATCTGCGATTTCATCCTGGACAGCAAGTTAGAACAAACAGCAAACATGATATCAGTAATACCTTTGACGAGCTCAACCCCCAAAAATGTCTAAACCTCTCAGCAACTCGTGCATGATGATCGTCGGAGAACAATCCACATCATCTCACCTTCAGAGCGAATCTCCAGACCTTTTGATAACACCTTGCAGAAGGTTGGTGGAGGTTAGTGAAGGTTACAGAGGTTTGATGGAAGTTAGTGAAGCGTGGTGAAAGTTAGAGATGTGTATAGAAGCTAATTGAAGGTTAGCTAAACATCAGCAGTCCTGTAGATGGATAGAGGGAGAGTTGTGTTGTGAAGCAGACGCTATATTTAGTGGAATTGGAGCAGCGTTGGTGTGCTTTCTGACTTGTTTCTCTCCGGTGTCTCTCAGGGAGTTTGCAGATTTGGTATAAACTGAAGCAGGAGAAGGAGACGGATGTGTTCATGGCCACCCAGCACAGCCTGGCTAACGGGCAACTGCACCGAGTCCAGCTCCACCGAGAGGGCAGGGACATGTATGTCCAGGTACCAGTGCTGCCTTCGCTGTTGACACACATTATTGATGTTTAAGAACGTTATGAATGCTTCCTCAATCCTCGTCCTCTCTCCTCAGGTGGATAAGGAAGTGAGTCAGAAGTTTGGCCTCTCCACCGACCGAGAGTTAAACATGATCCGCTCTCTGACACTCGGCAAAGTCACCAGTAGGAACACGCACACACCTAGAGCGATAATTTCAGCTTATAATGTCTGTTACTGCAGTGCATTTCTGTGGGCCTCAGGTCGAGTGGGCGTGGACGAGGAGGTGCTCCAGGCGGGATCGAGAGGTTTCATTGGCTGCCTCTCGTCGGTCCAGTTTAATCACCTCGCTCCTTTAAAGGCGGCCATTTTAAACCGAGGCAGCTCATTGGTCAGCGTGCTCGGGAATCTAGTGGAGTCCAACTGTGGAAAGCTGGCTGATAGATCCCGCTCCCACTCACCGCCAGGTAACTGCACATCCCGGGACACCGGAGTGGGCGGGGCTTAGGGTTTATCTCATTTAGTCGTATTGTTGCACTGAGGATAGTAAGATCTTTCAACTCCTGAGTGGATGTGGCTTAAAGACCATATATAGGAATGTGGGCATGGCTTTGAGAAGCAGTAGCACAGTAATATCAGTTGCTTTCTTCTCCTCCTGTCAGACCACATGGACGGAGAGAAGCGAGAAAGAGAACGTCTGAAGAACTCGGAGCCGAGTGACTCGGCCGTGATCGGAGGTGAACCCATAACCCTTTTATTTCCTGTCTCTGTATCCCATCATCCTGTCACTTCCTGTCTCTGAATCACATCATTCTTTTACTTCCTGTATTTGTATCTCATCATCATTTTACTTCCTGTTTTAAATATCATCTTTTCTCTCCCTGTCTCTGTATCCCATCACCTTCTCACTTCCTGTCTTCCTGTGTGTGTAGGTTTGATATCAGCATTGCTGTTGGTCATGCTGTGCATCGTGGGGGCGATGATGCGCTTCCTGCTGCGTGTCCGACGTGAGCGTTCCCATCAGCCCAAACAGAAGGACCCGCGGGCTCAACCGGAGCTCACGGACAGCCGAAAGGAGTTCTTCATATGACCCCTAAACGACCCCTTCAGCCAAGTAACCATAAATCCCAGATGCGGCGAGAGAGGACGGCAGGAGAGCCGCTAGCACCCTTGATCCTCGCTCCCTAACTCCATGAGCTTGTTTTGTGCCCTCTATAAACCTGACTTTGTGGAATGGGACACAAACGAGCGATGGAAAATGTAGCCGCTGTATCAAGAAAAACAGTACAGTATATGACCTTGAGGATGCAGATAATGCCCTTGAATGACTTTCCCTTCTTCTCTTCCATTCTATACTGCTGTGTGAGTGGAACACAGCCGAGGGGATGGAGGACCAACACCAATGCTAACTGGAGTACTTTATATACCTTTAACCTTATGAACTCTACAGCATGAGTGACCTCCGACCCCATTTAGGATGTGGCTCAAATAAGTGTTCAACACACACTGTGGGCCTGCAGTGGGGAATTATGGGTAATTAATTTCATTACTTCCACCTACTATAACAGGGACAACAAATAGGACTCACACTTCCTGTATCCAGTCGAGCAGATATGTGTTTTCCAATCAACACCTAAGACAGACTAGGTCTCACTCGTGCACACACACAAACACACACACACACACACACACACACACACACACACACACACACACA
>JAAIIK010019059.1:152293-169438 GCA_014706435.1 Silurus glanis | reverse complement strand
GCTTAAAGATCGGTACCAGCACACTCCTTCTCCATTCCTCAGGCATCGTCTCACCTTCCAAAATCTTGTTAAACAATCTGGTTAAAAACTCCACTGCCATCTCACCTAAACATCTCCATGCTTCTACCGGTATGTCATCTGGTCCAACCGACTTTCCACTCTTCATCCTCTTAATCGCTGCTCTCACTTCCTCCTTACTAATCCTATCCACTTCCTGCTTTACTAACTCCACATCATCCAACCTTCTCTCTCTCTCATTTTCCTCATTCATCAGCTGCTCAAAATACTCCCTCCACCTTCTCAACACACTCTCCTCACTAGTCAACACATTTCCATCTCCATCCTTTATTGCTCTAACTTGCAACACATCCTTCCCAGCTCGATCTCTCTGCCTGGCCAATCGGTACAAATCCTTTTCTCCTTCCTTAGTGTTCAACCTCTCAAGTGTACAGCTCCTCATATGCCTTTTCCTTGGCTTTCGCCACATCCCTCTTTACCTGCTGCCGCATCTCCTTGTACTCCTGCCTACTTTTCTCATCACCCTGTCGATCCCACTTCTGTTTTGTTAACCTCTTTCCCCTTATGCTCTCCTGCACTTCCTCATTCCACCACCACGTCTCTTTCTCTTCCTTTCTATTTCCAGATGTCACACCAAGTACTTTTCTAGCTGCCTCCCTCATCACTCCTGCAGTAGTTTCCCAATCATCCAGCACCTCTCCACCACCACCGAGCCTCTGTCCGACCTCTTCCCTGAACCTCACACTACAGTCTTCCTCCTTCAGTTTCCACCATCTTATTCTTCTTTCAGTCCTCACTCTCCTTCTCTTCTTTTTCACCTCCAAAACCATCCTACAGACCACCATCCGATGCTGTCTAGCTACACTGTCCCCTGCCAACACCTTACAGTCTCCAATCTCCTTCAGGTTGCATCTCCTACATAGAACATAGTCCACCTGTGTGCACCTTCCTCCACTCTTATACGTCACCCTATGATCCTCCTTCTTCTTAAAATACGTATTCACCACTGCCATTTCCATCCTTTTAGCAAAATCTACCACCATCTGCCCTTCCACATTTCTCTCCTTTAGGCCATACCTACCCATAACCTCCTCATCACCTCTGTTCCCCTCACCTACATGTCCATTAAAGTCTGCCCCAATCACCAATCGTTCATTTCTAGGTACACCATCTACCACTTCATCTAATTCACTCCAGAATCTTTCCTTCTCCTCCATCTCACAGCCGACTTGTGGAGCATAGGCACTGATGACATTTATCATCATCCCTTCAACTTCCAGCTTCACGTTCATCACCCTATCAGAAACTTTCTTCACCTACACTACACTCTTACTGTACTCTTCTTAATAATAATAATATAATAATAATAATAATAAGAAGAAGAAGAATTATAATAATACGAATAAGAATAATAAACAGAGAAGATTAGTCGATGAGTGGAAGAGGACCTGGTAGCACAGTCTAATTTCAGAAAATAAAAGATATTGAGCATGCTCTAACAAATACATTGTAAGTATAAATAAAGGGGAAAAGAAAAATGATTTTTACTGATCACATATACACTGGAGCACAGTGAAATTCTATTTTTTTTCCATATCTCAGTGATGTTAGGAAGCTGGGGTCAGCACAGGAAAAGTCATCTCAGCTCGATTTCCTGTATAAAAAAGCTTGGTGGAAGTGTGGGGGATTTTTTTTATGTGGCAGGAACCCAGGATAAAAGGGAAATTTGAAGAGCTGAAACAGAACCAGCAGCACACAGAATAAAGACATCTAGATCAGATTATTCATGGATGTCATTATGAACTGATAACGGTTTGATTGCCATTTTGTTCAACAAACTCTATTTCTGCTTTTATCATTCACAGAGTCTGTCATCTTGTCAAACTGTTGATTTGTGCTAATTTGAGCAGTCTGGATGAGTGTGACTGTATACTCAGTGTAGCTTAGAGGTGACAGTATTTATTTATATATATTTAAGTTGTATTTATTACGAGAAATAATGTTTTAATTACACTAATTAATAGATCTAATGTATGATGTTTATTCTTTTCATAGGTCTTTCTGTTTACTAGACTTACTGGAGATTTTCACTCCAAACTTCTAAACATTATGGCTACTGGGTAAGTGACCAGTTGCTCAATTAAATGGGTTTTGGGGTATAATATATTTGATAGTTCAAGGTTTATGCAAAGATAAAAAAAATAAAAAAACGTTAGAGTTTTTTTTATTTTAAGTCGAGGTGAAAATGTAATTGATATACCTGTAATATATCAGATAATAGTTGACAGCACAGAAAAAAAATTGGATAATATAGAGGGAAACTGTCATATCAAATTAAAGTTCCAAAAATGTTTATTTGATTTCTCAAGGTTTCAGACTGCATCAGTGGCTGTACGTGATGTAAAACAGAAGAGTAATTTGATATCCTCCACTACTGAAGGTCCTCCTACACGATATCGTCTCCTCACCACCAGAAGTAGTCTTAATGAAAACGGATCAGTGAGAAAATGGACATTCGGACAGCTAGATGTCAACATGCAAAACAAAATAATGCTGATAGTAGGATAAACTGGAACAGGCAAAACTACTCTGATCAATGCCATGGTGAATTATATACTCGGGGTGAAGTTTGAAGATGAAGTGTGGTTTGAGATTACAGAAGAGGGAGGAGATAATGACATGTCAGATCAGTCAAAAACTCAAACAACTAAAGTCACAGTGTATGAAATCTTTCCTCATGACAACCCAATCTGTCTCACCATCATTGACACTCCAGGTTATGGAGACACCAGAGGAACAGAATATGATAAACAGATTGCTGAGAATCTCTACAAACTGTTTCGCAGTGTTTCTGGAGTGAAAGAAATTGATGCAGTGTGTCTTGTAGTGAAGGCATCTGAGAATCGACTCTCTGACAGACAGCAATACATCTTTGATGCAGTTTTGTCTTTGTTTGGTAAAGACATAAAGGACAATATTGTCATTTTGGTCACTTATTCAGATGGAATTCCTCCAAAAAATGTGATAAATGCCGTTAAGCGAGCAGAGATTCCCTGCAGGAAAGATGAAGAAAATGAACCTGAGTGTTTCTTATTTAACAATCAACAAACTGAGAAAAGGAACAAAAAGTATAACAGACGTCTTCAGTCAGCTTGGGAACAAACAGAAGACAGTTTAATTAATTTCTTTGACTCACTGAAAAGCGAGAACAGAAAAAGTTTGGAGCAAACTAGTGGTGTTCTGTCTGAGTCCAAACGACTTGAAGCCTGTATTAATAATCTACAATTCCGCATTGACTTTGTGGAAAGCAAAAGTAAAGAACTGGTTCAGCTTCAAAAAGCTCTTCAGGAAAACCGAGAAAAGATTAAGAAAAACGAAAACTTTAATTTTACAGTAACCAAATATTATAAAGAAAAAGTTCCCATTGAAAATGCTTCATGGTGGGACGGAAAGGCCACCACTTGCTCTGTCTGTAAAGAGAACTGTCATGAGTATGGCTGCTGGGCAGCCTGGAATGCTGAGTGGTGTGACGTCATGAAAGAAGGGCACTGCACATCATGTACAGGTAAATGTCACTTCACTAAGCATGTCAGAGAGAACCAGAAATATGTGACACGCAGCAAGGAGACCACAATGACATATGCTGATCTCAAAAATCAATATGAAACCAACAGTAATTCAGCATCTGGTGGCACATATAATCCTGAACCCTTAAAAAATTTTGAAAAAGAGATTGAAAGCAAAAAGAAACAAGAAGAGGAGATGAAAAGCATAGAGAATAGACTGAAAGAAGTTGTGAGCAACACTGAAAAGGAAAAATCTGAACTGGTGGAAGAAGCCTGCACTGTCATCATTAACCTGTGCGAGATTGCTTTAAAGCCAGATTCTGCTTTCATTATCCAGGCTCTTGACTACTTGATACCTCGAGCTGAGGAAACTGGAAAACCTGTTCTTGCTCAGAAACTAAGAGAAATGAGAAAAATTCGACCGGAATCAGAGGAAAGAGTTCATGCTGTAGTGGATTATGCAAGAGCAGGTTGGAATAAAATGACATCTATAATTCCAGGTAATAAATAAACTCGGGAGAGAGAATGACCATGTAATGTCGAATAAAGAAGGGAATTACTATCAGAATCAAAAGTGCATTTTTGTCAATAAATAAATTCATTAATACTGTTAATAAAGATTTAATCATTACATTTCTGTAATCATTAGAAAAAAATCGTCTTTACTCCTCTTCTGAGCTTTACCTCATTATGAATTGCAGTGGAATCTTTACCTACATGCAGAATAATAAATGTGATATTGTAAATGCGTAGATTTGAACTTGATGTAGTTCATTAACTTAGTGTTAATTCTACTCTTGATTGTGATCTGTGTAACTGTTTATCTGATTTTCTCATCAAATATCTGCTTACTGAAGTTTGTCCGAGTTGCTTCTTCTGACAAAAACGTACATGTTCTATCAAATAACCCTGAATCTTCAGCCAATCATCATCCACATCCTATGACTATTATAATAAAAAAAAACAATAAAACCAAGGTTGAACTGTGTGGTCTCAATTCTCAACATTTTGTTTAGAGGAAACCAAGCACTGCTCATCCAAGCACACAGCCAGGACAACACATGAGTGGCTTAGGGACAACTCTGTGAATGTTCTATTGTGGCCTAGCCAGAGAACGAAATTCTAAACATCCTATTAAACATGGGGAGACCGACATTAAACATGGGGAGACCGACAGTCCCCATGCAACCTGACTGATCCTGAGAGGATTCGCCTATCCCCCAATCCAGGTGTGCAAACGGTGTGGGAGGGGTGAAAACATTCTGTAAACTAAGAATGCATTTAGTTTATTTTTTTATCAATTAACAAAATTGCAGTGCAGTCCAGTCCAAATCCAAATAAAATCAATATGTGGTGTGAACACTCTTAGCCTGAAAACAGCATCAGTTCTTATTGCTGTTTGTGGTACAGACTAGTTTTTAAAGGAACTCAGCAGGTAGATTGTGAAGACAAAAACCATCACTTCTAGGACCTTTTATTCTTCTCTATTCTGAAGATAGTTCTTAATTGGCTGTAGGTTGTTGTCCTGCTTCAGCATAAATAAACGTCCTGACGTTGTGCACATGTACAACATGTGCAAAAGCAGGTATTGAAAGCCAAAAGGTAGTCCAATTTCATTTAATTTCTTATTTATTAATTGGTGTCCAAAGGGCACTAAAATGTATTGATATGATCAAGTATTATTATATTGATATAAAACACCAATATACCTGCACCCTTTCGCAATTATTCATCTTTGCTCTCCATATTTTACAGCAGCTGGATTATTGGACTTGGCTATTGGTCTGATTTGGCTATTATTAAATACATTTATTAACAATAGATTTTGAAGTGCAATCTCAGCAATAAGACCTAGAATATAGCATCATGAATTATGGCATATTGCTCATTTTAAAAATATCAGATCCTCAGAGATGTGAACTCCCAAGAACTTAAAGCTGGAGACTCGCTCTACCTCACACTGTAAAAAAGCCAACTTACTAAAAGTTATCTAAATAAAATTTAGAAAGTAAACTGAACTAAAATATTTTTATTTGAAATGCTCAGAAATAATACTTAGTTTATTCAACAAATATGTTGCTTCAATGTTGAAAACTGTACAAAACTAAAAATGTTTTGTTGAATTTACATTAAAATGTAAGTTTTGCGTTAAAGCGTGCGTTTCTTGTTGGCGCATGCGCATTATGAACGCAGAGCGCATGGCAATATGAGACTTCAGCTGCGGGGGTTCCTGAAAGAGCAGCATCGCGCCATATCAATCCACTTGTTTCTGCTGAGTCACAGGTAACTGTCAATCATTTTCATAATCGAATAACTTATATTTTTCATTTAATATGTGATGTGCTACCAAGCTAACTCTCTAATCTCTTTTACCAGTGTATTGTTGATGTGAAGAAGCGTGCAGGTGTTGTGCCTAATTCAGACCCCCGGTCTGAAATCAACCCCCCTTCGCGTGCACGCGGACAGTACCGTCGTATTTCCTGTAGATGGCACTAAAAACACGGAAGGTTGGGTCAAATGTTTTCCTGGTCCTAACGCCAAAAGATCAATTTGAAGAAAACGTATACAGCTTCCTGTAAATGGCAGAATAAACTCAGGAATGTAATCATTTGCTTTTAAAACCACCTGCGTGAATTCTAACCGCGTATTTATTTTGCGTTAATACATAGACTCACTAAAATTACTCGGATACACAAGTAAAAAAAAATATTTAAATATTAATATTTAAATTAACACACACACACGCACACACACACACACACACACACACACACACACAGACACACACACACACTTTGCTGTGATACAAATACACCAGTAATAATGTATGTGTAAAATACTACATTTAATCTAACAACATGGACAGCTGTATTATTTAGGGGGGTTTTATTTAGGTAAGCTGAATGTTAACCCCCTGCCTGAATTCTACCCCCCCCTCTATTTCTTTTTCCTCCATACTCAGAGTTACCAAACTTGCTGTGACACACCTGCACAAGTAATAATATTTAATGCACAAAGTTTTGTTCGATTTATACAGACAGCTCTATTTTTCAAAATGTCCAAACATCTCGAGCTCGTGCATGTAAAAATCCATACAAAATAAAAATCCACTAATAGAAGAGGTGTATAAAAAGTGTTACTCCTTTAATTCTAGTTTTGACAGGCATGACACAAAAAGTGCACTTGTGATGTCGCCTGGATACATGATTGGTGGTACCACCGATTGCAGCAGTCACAGGCAACCTGAAATGTAGAGAAGACATAATTTTCTTCAAGGCACTAGAGACTGTAACCAATTATTAAATTGTGATAGATAGTGAATAATCTTGGAAATAGAAAACAGTAAATACCCAGTTATTATCACCACTTTTCTCCCCACAGACATGGCACAGCTGGCTCAGGTCATCTAAAATAACCAATTCAAGTGAGAAGATTATATGATTTGGATTGAATGTACAGTCAGTGAATGTACATTCAAAATGTACATTGCAAAAGAAAATATATCCTATTTCAACCAAACGTACAGGTATTGTAATTTCTGCTAAACAAGTAGGTAGTCAAATGAGTTGGTGAGGATGATGGCAGATAGGTGTGGTGATGAAGAAGGACATGCAGTTAATGACTAGGGAGGAAATGTAGAGTGTAGAAGAGGCAGGCATTCTTACTGCTGAATGGTCATCATGAACAGTTGTGCTCCTTTTTTTAGAGGCTGCTATGATTTTTTTCAGGATTCATTTAAGAATGTAAAAAAAAAAAAAACAGCATTTATCTAAAATGGAAATCTTTTCTAAAATTATAAGCCTTTATTATTTTTTATTTATTTAACACGTCCTTGCTGAAAAAAAGTAGGCTATATTTTCAAAACAAAAAAATACAAATTCAACACTGACCCAAACTTGTAGTGTATTTTCTTAAAAAAATAAAAAAAAATACAATTTTATGTATATACATATATAATCAGCACAACTGTTTCCACCATTGATAAAAATCAGAATATTAGAATGAATTCTAAAGGCTTGTGTGAAATAGAGGGGGGGGGTAGAATTCAGGCAGGGGGTTTACATTCAGCTTGCCTAAATAATACCTCCTAAATAATACAGCTGTCCATGTTGTTAGATTAAATGTAGTATTTTACACATACATTATTACTTGTGTAGGTGTATCACAGCAAGGTGGGGGGTTCAGGTTATGTCCATGTTAATAAAATGAAATTAACTATTTAAATATTTTTTTTTACTTGTGTATCCGAGTAATTTAAGTGAGTCTATGTATTAACTCAAAATAAATACGCGGTTAGATTTCACGCAGGTGGTTTTAAAAGCAAATGATTACATTCCTGAGTTTATTCTGCCATCTACAGGAAGCTGTATACGTTTTCTTCAAATTGATCTTTTGGCGTTAGGACCAGGAAAACATTTGACCCACCCTTCCGTGTTTTTAGTGCCATCTACAGGAAATACGACGGTACTGTCCGCGTGCACGCGAAGGGGGGTTGATTTCAGACCGGGGGTCTGAATTAGGCACAACACCTGTTCAAAGCAGTCCAGCATTTTTGCCGAATCATACGTAAGTTATGTATTCATCATTTTTTAATTATCATCTAATTTAACGTCATAATTTTTGACGTGTAAGCTTTGATGTGGGTGTCCCAAAATAACTATCTATTTGAATTTAGCTGCTTGTTACTGATTCCGCGCGGTTATGTTAGCTTTGTACCTCATTTAGAGTTTTGACTGGGTTTGCTAGTCATATGCATTGGCAACACAAGGAATATAACTTTGGGTAATGTCTATCCGGATGCCTATCAGCACTGTTTAACATCATATTCTAAATAGTTTTTGACAGTGGAACAAACGGTGACACGCTTGAACTTGATGCTTGAGTTGTCATTTGAATAACAAGAACATTGCGTGCTATTCAGACAATTTTCATTAATTGAGACGTTTGTTAATCAGTTACCTCGACTAAACGGCTAATAAATTGTATTGTGTCGTTTGCTATCCAGACCAACTTAGCTCAAGACAGTTAGCTAGCTTGAAATTACATTGAAAAATTGTGAAATTGCTGAAACAAATGTTTTTGCATATTAGTAGTTCACTAATGAATGAAAAATATGGAAGTAATGCAATGCAAATATTGTACATTTTCAAATCCTGATACAGAGGTCTTGGTAAAGCATTACAGGCTTCATCATGGACCAGGTCACAAAGGGGCAAACTGGCCCTGCCTATACTCAGATTGTGTCTGCTCATTTAGGACATCGGTTGCTTTAAAATCACATTTATCACGCAGCCACACCTCCAGAACTATTAGGCAAGTCAATGTAAAATTCAAATGTGAGCTGTGTGAGTTTGAAACTGTTTGCAGTGAAAGCGAGTTTTTGAATGACTTTCATCCATTAACAGCATACAATGTTGGTCTGAAAGTGCTTGTGACTCCAAAAGTGTTTTTAACTCATTAGGGGTCGATAACAGTAAACAATTTTGTCTGTATTCTTGTTCAGACATGAAATGTTTTCCTCTCAATAGATTATCTTTTCTAGGGTCCATCCACAGATGTTATGATAATGAATGTATTATTGTACATTAATGATTACTTCTTTTTTATTTTGGGTTGTGTGTTCTGAACAGAGTATGTTGTTGCTGGGTTCACATTTCCCCTACCAACATCAGGAGGGTTGAGCTTCCTCAGAGACCTCAGTCAGTGGACCAATTGAAGTCTTTCCTTATTCAGACGTTACAAATAGAAAATGAAAAGTTCTCACTACAATTTGAAGACCCAGACTTTAACAATGAACCTTGTAACTTGAATAATATCAAAGAGCTACCAGCAGAGAAGGCAACCTTACGTCTTCTGTGGGGAGAGGTATCTCCTCCACAGCACACTGAAGATTTTAATTCAGTGTCTTCTCTTGATACAGCAAGCCTGTCAAGCTGTCAAAGTAGTGATCGAAGCCCTGAATCGTCTGTGTTAAGAAACCTAAGAAGTGCTGAACAGTGGCCATCCACTTTTAACATACCTACTTTTTCTCTTGATGTCGAACTCAGGCTGCGTAAAGCTAATGAGGTTTACCAGGAGACAAAGAAGCCACTGAATGTCCCAAGAGATATGAAGTCTCAGATTCTGGACATTTTTGAAATCAAAGCCTACCCTGATGCCTATGAGATCCAGTCGGTTGCCTCTGCTCTAGTAGAGAAACACCCTTGCCTTACAGAACCTGGCAAATGCACAGGTTGGGATGGATGGGTGATGAGTATAAAGTTTATTTTTTAATTATCGGGCCAAACTAAGGAAAGCCGGTTGTTCTGAAGTTAGTGTTAACCGTAAAAGAAAATCTTGTGAGGGTAGGACAGAACGGGCCTACATGAAAAAACCTAAAAGAGCAGAGGTAAATTTTTTGCCTAACCATCCTGAAGGCCAGACAGAAGATTCACTTGAAAAGAAGAGACTTGCTATGATTGATAAAATGAAGAAAAGGAAACTGGACTTGACAGTCATTCACAGACAGATGAAAGAAACCTTTTCTCTTCGCCGCAAAGAAGTTGTTGAAGTTCAGCCACTAGTAGAAGAGATTAGAGAGAGATGGCCTGGGGTTGATGACTTTTTGTAAAGGAAGAGGTAAGTAACTGAATGGCAATTATGTTCTGGTTATTAAGTAATGAGTGATGATAGCAATAAACATTACCTTTTTAGTTGTTGATATAATTTTTATTATTGGAAAATCTGAACTTTTTATATATTTGTATTGGAAAATGTTCTGATTATTTATAGTTTTTTTTTTTTGTTGTTTTTTTTTTGTTGTTTTTTTCTAAATACTGTAGATCTGCATGGAGTTTTTCAGGATCTGTAACATAGACCTCCTAAAAAAGTGACTTCAGCGAGTCACTTGATAAATATACAGCACCTCTCCTGAAACTCTACAGAAAAAGGAGAGATTCATTGGGTCCAGAAATGAAGACACTATTGGACAAGCTGGATGAGCAGGTACTCTTTAAGATTCTTGAATGTACATATAAAATACACATATTTAAAATACCGAAGTACCAACAGATTCCTGAATTGGGTCATTAAAGCTAGTGTGCTATCTTTCGTAGTCTATGTTTTATGGGAATCCAATTGAACTGGTTAATTTTAGGAATAATTGTATAATTATAAACTATATAGTTGCATTTGTTCCCCACTGTAAAGGCATTGTGCAATTAATCAAAATTATCCTTTTTACTCTCAATTTGAGATTTCTGTGTTTAATGCATAAGACTTATGAGGTCTATCTGTTTATCCGATTTTCTCATTAAATATCTCGTATTTGGAGTTTGTCCGAGTCGCTTCTATTCTTTCTGACACAAAACTATGTGTAAATCATAATCCAGATACATAATATTATTGCTACATTAATACAAAAAAAATCTTAAAATTCTTACTCTGTGAATCCTCCAAGCAGCTTATGAGGTTAGGCTATGCAATAAGGACATACCCCCATTTAAAGACTGAAGGAGCATTGCCAAGCTACCACTGTTTTTGTTTTTTTTAGCAAGACTCTTAACCCTCTCTGCTCCAGGACTGCTATAACAAGGCTGACCCAAACTTTTTAACAAGCTGGGATATGTGAAGAAAAAAATTCACTGTGCTGTATTAATATGTATACGTATATGGATTTTTGACTATCCGTGCCGATTAGTCAGTGAAACCGATTAATAGGTCGGCCTTATATATTAATTAAATTAATATTATATTAATATTAATGATTAATCGGCACGGATAGTCAAAAATTCATACGGATAGTTTTTCCGAGTTGCGTCTGCACTGGAGCGGCTGAGAAGGTCCGCTGTTATTATACAGCAGGGGTCACCAACGTGGTGCCCGCGGACACCAGGTCGCCCGCAAGCCTTTTCTAAAAAAATAGCTGTTTCCTACCTTGTTAAATCATTGTTGATAATTATTGTGAGAAATCATTAACATGATCAGTGTCTTCACATAGATCAGGGGTGTCAAACTCAGTGTCAAATACGGCCCGATGTACAATTATATCCGGCCCGCGAGATGATTTAATATAGATCTATTATTATTGTTATTAATGGCCCGGCGATATGAAGCTCTGATAACACAAACTACAGATCCCATAATGCAGCGCTTCAGCTGCCTTACCGAACGCTAGACTACCTGAGAACATTCCAGCGTCAATCAAGTCGAGCTTCTGTTGATGTATTTAACTCTATTGTAAAGTTATTGTGAAACAGCGCCTCACAGTGGTGAAGAGAAAAGTGGATTCTGAGTAGATGTTTACTGACACTGGCGGTAAACACGTGTGTCTTATTAGTGGAGTGAATGTGGCTGTAATTAAGGAATTGAATCTAAGACGGAACTACGAGACAACACATCAGGAGAAGCTGAAAAACCTGAATGCAGAGCAGAAGATACAGAAGGTAGAAGAGTTAAAGAAAAATCAGACATTTCAGCAGACGTTTTTCACCAGAGCAAAATCACAAAGTGGAGCTGGTGTGAAAACAGAGGAGAAATCAGAGTCACATCAGCCGGTTATTTACTGAGGGAGAGTTTCTGAAGAGCTGCATGATGAAGCTGTGAGACGTCTGGTGTTTGACTGGAGATATTTTTATGGAGAGCAAAATATTTTAAGTTATTTAAAGTTTAAGATTATTTTTTATAAAATGGCATAAGAGCAAAGAAATCTGATTGTTTTGATTTGTTGTTATTTTAACGTTTACTTAAAAACAATTTTTATTGATTTTTTTCAGTGATTTTTTGCAGCATGTTCATATTTCTAACTTGTATAATTTGGACAGGAGATATTTTTATGGAGAGCTATTTATTTAAAGTTTAAGTTTATTTATTCTGGAATAATATTCCTTTGTTTTTATTCATATTTATGTTAAAAACCATAGTTTTAGTGTGTTCAATAAATGTTTATCCTGTTCGGCCCGTGACCTAAAGTGTGCTTTGAGTTTTGTCCCCTGTGCAGTTGAGTTTGACCCTGATTTAGATGAATATCATTAATTATTAATAATAACATATAATTAAAGGTAAATTGAGCAAATTTGTTATTTCAGAAGTGTTTATCAAACTGGTAGCCCTTCACATTAGTCTGTACCCAAGAAGTAGCTCTCAGTGTCAAAAAGGTTGGTGACCCCTGATATACAGTATGAGAGCGCCCTCTAGAGGCGAGTCACTGACGCTACCTCCTGTTTGTTTTTACACGTGACTGCGCTGTACCTCGTTCATAGAGCATTAAGTTAAAATGACTAAAAAAACTTAATATAAAAATTAAAAAAATGTAAATGTTAAAATTAAACAATAAACAGCTTTTAAAGCATTTATTAACTTCAATTAATGTTACAAATAGAGTCTTAAGATAAGATAAGATATACCTTTATTCGTCCCACAGTGGGGAAATTTCTTTGTTACAGCAGCAAAGGAAAGAAATAAAAATAAATGCAAATATATAAAAAGAATATACACATACTATAATATACAGTATATACACAGTACGATGTATAAATACAAATAAGGGAAGAAAAAAAAGGTTACTTAAAAGGTTTAGTATTTTACATAAATATGTCTGCTTTAAATGTTTTCACAAAGGCATTTTTATTTCTGTAATAAAGTTCAGTACTATTTTACATAGTTAGGGTTTTTTTTTTAAGTCAGTATCTATTTTAGTGAAAATGAATGCTATTTCTAAAGCAAGAAACCCAATGAACACAATTGAACAAGTCTCTTTTCACTGCAGCCACAACTGCACCTCCCACATACATCATCTCTAGTAGAAGCACCGATATTAACCTCATAAAATGACTCTGGGATTTCCCTTTATTTCCCCGCATTATCGTGCTTATTTTCTGTGCATCACGGTTTTCCTGCGGACTTGAAATGAAGGCAAAATGTGGGTGCGTGAAAAAGCTTAACAGCTGTTTTGGCCTACGTACCATTCCTCATGAGCTTTTCATAAAAAGTCAGTCTTGTAAAATGCCTTATAAGTGTATCTGGGACCAAATCGATTCCTTCTCCTGTGTCAGCCATTGTGGAATAAACAAAAGCGAATCCACACAAACATATATAAGCTTGTGTAGTTTGCTACAGATGCAGGATGCGAGCTGTGACTAGTGCACTCTCTGACCATCCAATCGAAGTACGATTATCCAATTTGGGTGCTTGTTTGGGCACCTTGGAATGGCCAAATCACAATCTGATTGGTTGAAGCAACAGCTTCAGGCAACATGTATTTGAATCTAACAAGAAATCGAGAAACCGAAACTTACACTCAATATAAAATTAAGAAGATGGATTAGGAATAATTTGAATACATATTCATGGACAAAACTAGATTGAATAAAATAAGTCAGTGATTCTGATAGACCAGAATAGAAAAGCTTGCTGGCCCTGAGGAACCCAAGAACACAAGAACCCAATCTGAATACATGCTAACATTACAGACCTCCATTATTTTCCTTCCAGCCTAAGCAATGTACATTTTGCCTTGTGACAAAGTATTATTCATATTCTTTATTTTTAAATACTGTGCATTATTTGTGCAAAATGAAAATAAAGACTTATTGTACACAATCTTGAGTCTTTTTTGATTGTATAGTATGAACCCATGGTATACACCAGTGTTCCAGTAGAGGGCAGTGATGATTAGACTTTTCTACCAGCCCTAAGAAGAAAGAAAGCGCAGAAGAAAGCTGTGGAAAGCTTCTGGGGTTGTTTGTAAACATGTCGTGGAGGTGTAGTGTTCGTGGGTGTGGGAAACGTAACCAGGCCAAAGCTAAAGACGTCGTCATTCACCGTTTCCCCGAGAAAGACCCGGAGCTCTGCGCCACATGGATGTCTGCGATCGGCAGGGACGCGAACAAAACGCAGAGGAAATACGCGTCTTTGCGGGTCTGCAGTCAGCACTTCACTCCTGACGACTATGAGAGGGATTTGAAGGCGGAATTATTGGGGTGTCCACCTAAAAAGCTCTTGAAGAAAACAGCGGTTCCGTCCATCTTCCAGGGAAAACGGAAGCCGGGCAGGAGGCAGACTCCGAGTAATCATCAACCACAGGTAACAGCGGTATCTCTGTTTATTATTCATTATAGTCCTTTTATAACATCCGTGGTGACCATCTCTCAGCTCCAGACCACCGCAGAGGAAGTCGATCCGCCTCCAGTCTCCTCTGGGAGCGCCACTCGCCTCCTGTCTCTGCCGAGGGCGTCGCTATGCTCCAGGTCTCCGCTGAAGGCGACGCTTCGCTCCTGGTCTCCGCTGAGGGCATCACTCGCCTCCAGCCCCCGCTGATGGCTTCGCTCCGCCTCGGGCCCTTCCCGGCTTTCCCCAGTTTCGTGGCGGTTCCAGCCGGGTCCCCTTTGACCCTGGACGATTGGAAGGGCCCTCCTCCGAGTGCCCCGGCCCTCCGGCCTTTCTGTGGGTTGGGGGCGTCCGTTACACTTCCCCGTTTTGCTCAGCTCCGCGCTTCCTTCACGCACCTTTGGATTTATCCTCACGACCCGCCTTGCATGCGGTTTGGGACTCTGTGGGCTGCGCTCCAGTGAGCGCACGACTGGATATTACGTTTTGCGCGTGTTTGTGTTGGCATTGCCTGGGATTTGACATTAAACATTGTTTTGGTTTACTTCGGCTTTCGCCTCAGCTTCTCGCATTACACCCATAACATTAGACCAATGAAATTTCCGAACAGAAACGAAAAAACGCACCTCACCTGTGTGATAAACTCCCCAGAGAAATACAGTGGTACCTTGACCTACGAGTTTAATTCGTTCCGTGGACGAGCTCGTATCTCAATTTGCTCGCACATCAAATCAGTTTTCCATATTGAAAATACTTAAAATGGCATTAATCCGTTCCAACCCTTAAAATGACACCCCGTTTTTATGTTTCATGTTATTAAATTGGAAAATACATTTCTAAATAACAAATCTTGTATAAAAACATAATAGAAAGAGTATGTAAAGATATAATAAGGTTTTATTCAGTGTATTTTCCTTGGAGATGAGACGACTTGAGCTAACGAAAACGTGTGTGTGTGTGTGTGTGTGTGTGTGTGTGTGGAGGGGGGGTAGAGGCGATAAGCGGAGGCGGAGGGAAAACTCGTTTTTTACTATCACTCCTGTACACTACGTATCCCTAAACTTTAAAAATTTTACTTTTTCTTCTTTGCTTATCTTAATTTTCGTCACAATCTTCGCTTTCTGGCTTCGCTTCGCCATCTAGCAGTGGCGTCTCGAGCTCGTACCTCAATTTTTTGCTCGCGTAACAAAGCAAAAAAATCGACCGAGTGACCGCTCGTACCTCGGAAAACGCAATGCACTCGTAGGACAAGGTACCACTGTAGTTGTGAAAGGAAGGAGGAAGACAGTGAACAATGACTTACTTGGTCGGCTACTGTTTAGATACAAGCCGTTGTAGCGTGTTGAGTCTGGGTGAAGGGAAAGCTCACTAAAACTCCAGTTGCAACAGAAATCATATAAGCACAGACAGGTTTCCAAAACTCGTGCTTTTTTATTTTTCTTTGCAACAGCGTTATGGGTTAGTCAAAGAAACTTAGAAATGAGCATCAGAAAATAAAAAGGACATAATCCTCGGTCTCCACACACATGCAGTAATACCGGAAAAATGCAGTGCCGGTCTTTTCCCAAAATACCGCTATGCTCCTAATAGAGGTGCAACGTATTTCACCCGTTACACCGTGTGTAACGTGTCTTTCGTTAAAGCCTGTGTAAAGTACATTAGTGCGGCTTATTTATGTTAAAAATAAAAATATTTGTCAAATTCAGTGGGTGCGGCTTATATAAGGGTGCGCTTTATAATCCGGAAATTAATATATATATATATATATATATATATATATATATATATATATTGAATATATTGATTGAATATATTGATAAAATGCACTACATTTATTCAGTAATATTTTGTCCAAGATGTCCATTTTAAATAGTGCTTAAAAACTTTACTTATTTTTAATTATTGCTGAATCCTATTTCATATAATATGACATTTATATTTTATAATTAATAAATATTACTTGAAAATTAAACCTTAAAAACTCATGTCTCAACATTTATTTCCCACTGAACTGAAACTTCATATATTTAAGAAAGTAGTCCTTCTCTCTGTCCTTCAGTTTACCAGGTGATCTTTTTCAGATTCGAAAGAAGACGTTCTCCTTCAAATTTCTAAAACTAATCATATGATTGTATGAGGAGTATTATTGAATGTTATTTGAATAGCGCTTTTAACAATATACATTGTCAGAAATCAGCTTAACAGAAGTAAAAAAATCACAAATATAAATTTCAGGGTCATAAATCAGCCCCTGTAAATTTATCCCTGATGAGCGATACCTCATGGTTATTGAATTTAACCCTTCACGGTAACCTCATGGATCTTTAAACTGTTCATGTGTAGAATGTTTTAAGGCATTTATTATCAAGTAAACAGGATTTAGCTGGGAATTTTGCACGAATACTATGACCATTCTAAAATCGCCCACGTATTCTGTAAATTAATGCACAGGTATTTTTGTGGATAATAAATTCTA
>JAAIIK010019059.1:108663-136519 GCA_014706435.1 Silurus glanis | reverse complement strand
ATCTATATATCTATCTATCTATCTATCTATCTATCTATCTATCTATCTATCTATCTATCTGTTAGTCAGACTATCTATCTATCTATCTATCTATCTATATATCTATCTATCTATCTATCTATCTAGTCAAGTTTATTTCTATAGCGCTTTTCACAACAGACATTGTCTCAAAGCAGCTTTACAGAAATCAACAGTCAAGGTGTGTATTTATCCCTGATGAGCAGCCATGGTGACTGTGGCAAGGAAAAACTCCCTTAGATGTTATGAGGAAGAAACCTTGAGAGGAACCAGACTCAAAAGGGGAACCTCATCCTCATATGGGTGACATCAAGACTGTGATTATAGTCTTTAAACAATACAGAACACTGGAGAGTGAGAACTAACATGAGCACTGGAGTATAAGATTATCAGTAATGTTCTTTCTACAGTCTTATACAGTCTTTATGGTTATAAAACTAGGAGCTACTGAGCAACTCATAAAATAGCTCAATATTTGCGATCCTCATAAATCCAGCACCAGCTTCTCCATGCCAGAGCCTTTAAACACTCAAAGAGGTCCAGTGTCCAAACTCTACATGTAGTGGGATCCAATTGGCGCTGGTACGTCTCTAGATGGTTTGAGATGTTTGTGGGCATCTACTTCTTTAAAGGTCCACAGTCTTCATGAGGTGGGACGTGACTGGAGCTGGAGCAACCTCAGGATGCCTCGGGATGGGGAGAGAAAGAGAAGCGGTGGAGAGAAATTAGCGTAGCTGCTGTTCATGATATTAACAGCACAAGTTGATAGTGTGCATGTGATCAGATGTTCTGGAGCACAAGGTCATGGTGTGAGACGTATGTTATGTGTAGGCTTTGCTAAAAAGATATGTTTTTAATCTGCACTTAAACTGGGTGAGTGTGTCTGAGCCCCGAACACTGTCAGGAAGACTATTCCAGAGTTTAGGAGCTAAATGTGAGAATGATCTACCGCCTTTAGTGGACTTTGCTATTCTAGGAACTACTAGAAGTCCAGAGTTTTGAGATCTCAGGGAGCGTGACGGATTGTAGCGTGTTAGAATACTGAAGAGATACATGGGAGAAAAACCATTCAGTGTTTTGTAGGTAAGTAGCAGTAGTTTGTAGTGGATTTGAAACTTAACAGGAAGCCAGTGTAGGAATGAGAAGATTGGGGTTATATGGTTATATTTTCTCGACCTTGAGACTGAAATGAGAATTAATATTCAGTCATTTATATTTCAGATTATTACTAATAGTAGAAGTAATAGGTTTTTTTTTTTTTTAGAATCACACCTCAAACCAGAGCTACAACCCCTTGTCAGGGTGCACCCTACCACGTCTCCCGTGCGCGCCCCGCCCACACGGAGTTCCTCTCCGTCATACTAACCACACACACCGGACTCTCATCTGCGCACTAATCACGCCGCATATATAAACACTCACGACACACACACGCGCTGTCCTTTATTTCGCGTTTCGTGTGTGCACATGGCCCTCTTCAAGTGCATGCTGTCGGCGGTCCTGCGAGTGCGCTTCATCTACCGTGTGTGCGCGTAGGCTCACCCCCGCTACGATCCGTTCCTGTCGGACTCTCTCTCCGGGCGGACCGCGTCTCTTCCCAGGCGCTCCTTGGATGCCTTGTTCCCTTTTTTGCCCCTGGTTTCCGCTTTTTGGATTATCCGGCTGAATCTGACTATTGTGGGCCGCGCTGTGTGCGCACCACCGGATTACCTTTTTTACCCTTTTGCGGCCGGTATTTTGGTTTGGCTCCGCCTAGCTGGTGATCGGTATGTTACTTTCTGTTTAAATAAAGTTTGGTTTTTGCTGCTACTTCGGCTTCCGCCTCTGTGCCCGCATGACACCCCTACAGCTGCAAGACAGCATTTCCATTATTTATTATTACTATTACTATTATTATTGTTGTGATTATTATTATTATTATTATTATTGTTATTATTGTTATTACTATTATATTACTGTCTGTTACACCAGTAAGTTTTTAATAGTGTCACAGCTAAAAAAATAAAACATATATTGGCAATTTTTGTTTTTTGAGCATTCTTCATCCAAATAATGCCTACAATCCACTTTTTTATTTTTTGATGCATACATGCATTTACAGTTGGAATATATCAGTGGAGGGCCATGCATTTGGTACCTGGGCCTTCAGTGAGGACTTACCCGACTTAATCCACCTCTTAGTCCACCACTATCACGTCACAATTATAGAAACCATCTATACAATACAAAAATGTAATATAACAACACGTGGCATTACAGAGAGAGAGACATTTCACATTTGGAGGGTGAAAACCATTTTAATAAAGAAAGAAACCCAGTTAAGACTCCAAACCTCTACACTACAACCACAACTGCGCACCTACAACATCTGGAGCAGTTCAGAATCAATATTTGTCTAATAACATGACAAACATAAAAATGTAAATAAAATACAATATACTCACCAGAGATGCAGACTCATAATGTGCAGCGCTCCTCAGAGGCTGTAATCCAGTGGTACCGCTTGTATTCACTGGTCTGGAATTGGAGAACAAAACCCTTTCCCGGGCTGAGACAAGCTAGCTAGCTTCGGGGTTGGCCGACCTCCTCAATAACTTTTCTTGAAAATGGATTCTTAATAATGTCTGTGACCAAATCAATTTCTCTTCCTCCATCAGCCATTGTGGGCATAAAAAAGTCTAACTCAGATGTATTAATGTGTGCAGAGCTACAGACGTGTTTTGACGTGTCGAACTTGTCTGTAACAGTTTCCCATCTGACCAACCAAGGGAAAAAAAATGCTGACGCTATTCTAGGCCAGCTAGCTGCCCTGTGACGCGAATATTCAATTCAATTCATTTTTATTTGTATAGCGCTTTTAACAATGGACATTGTCTCAAAGCAGCTTTACACAGATAATGTGGTGATTAAAAGTGAATATGTTCTTTATGAGTAAGTTTGTCCCTGATGAGCAAACCGGTGGCGACTGTGGCAAGGAAAAACTCCCCGAGATGGCATAAGGAAGAAACCTTGAGAGAAACCAGACTCAAGAGGGAACCATCCTCATCTGGGTTATACCGAATGTCCATTTGTAGCAGATATACAATGTTGCGGGGTGCAGTGATGATGATCAGAAGTGAACTGTATTCCTGAGTCAGTGTACGAGACTGTTGACATCAACTACAGTCCAATCCATCCTCAAAGCTCCCGTTCTTACTCCGGAATTTCATGGAACCACCCAAGGCGTTGATGACAAACCGTCCCCAGCTGCACAGAGTGGCCTCCAGTCGAAGAGAACACTATCCAGAGGCAGGCCTGGACAAAGTGGGGAGATCCACGGAGGGGAGAGGGGCAGGAACAGTGGTCACTGGAGCCTCAGGAGCATGTTTAACTCGACAGAGAGAGAGAGAGAGAGAGAGAGAGAGAGAGAGAGAGAGAGAGAGAGAGAAGAGGGTGACAGGAAGAGAAGGATATGGATTATTAAGTGTACCTATTGTTGTATGTGAGTTAAAGTCACTGTGCAGTTTGGACTCCGGCAAGACTCGCTATGGCAGCATAACTAAAAGGGAGAACCAGAAGGCAACACAGACATGAGGGATCTCTGGGATAAGATACGACCCACCACATCACCGTCAACAAACCTGAGTGAACGTGTGAATGTGAGGGGACGACAGCATACAAATATCCCAGTTCACCAAACACTCTATATCCATGTTCCCTCCAGATCTGCGCCTTAACCTGAGAAAAAATCTACTGATCTAAGGCTTGACTAAATAAATGTTTTCAACCTCGACTTGAACACTGAGACTGTGTCTGAGTCCCGAACACTGATTGGAAGGCTGTTCCATAACTGTGGGGCTTTATAAGAGAAAGATCTGCCCCCTGATGTAGTCTTCATTATTTGAGGAACCAACAGATAGCCAGCACCTTTTGATCTAAGTAGGCGTGGAGGATCATACTGGTACAGGAGTTCACTCAGATACTGCGGCGTGAGACCGTTAAGTGCTTTATACTCAGTAGTAGTATTTTATAATCAATGTGAGATTTGATTGGGAGCAGTGTAGATGATTAAAACAGGGGTGATGTGGTCATATTTTCTAGATCTAGTGAGGACACTTGCTGCTGCATTCTGAACCAACTGAAGCTTATTTCTGCACTTACTCGCACACCCAGACAGTAAAGCATTACAGTAGTCTAATCTAGAAGTAACAAAAGCATGAACTAATTTTTCTGCATCCTGTAACGACATCATATTTCACTGAAGGCGCTCCTGGTAATATTATTCACATGAGCCTCAAAGGAAAGACCCGGGTCAATAATAACACCAAGGTCTTTGACAGCCGTACACGCTGAAACAGAAACACCATCCAGAGATGCTACGTAATCGGAAAGTTTGCTTCTAGCTGCATGTGGTCCTAGTAAAAGTTCTTCCGTCATATCTGAGTTGAGCAGAAGAAAGTTATCAAGCAACCACTGTCTAATCTCCTTTACACTCTCTTCAACATTAAGATGATCTCTCTCATCTGGCTTTGCTGAAATATACAGCTGTGTATCATCAGCATAGCAATGGAATCTAATACCATGTTTATGAATAATTTCACCAAGAGGCAGCATATATAAAGAGAAAAGCAGTGGGCCTAAGACAGATCCTTGTGGAACACCAAACTTTACCTCAGAGAGTGTGGAGAACTCACCGTTTACATCAACAAACTGATAGCAATCAGTCAAATAAGACCTGAGCCAAGAGGGAGCTGTTCCCTTTATTCCAACAACGTTCTCAAGTCTAGCAAGTAGTATAGTGTGATCAATGGTGTCAAAAGCTGCACTTAGGTCGAGCAAAACAAGTAAAGAGACAAAACCCTGATCAGAGGCCAATAACAGGTCATTTACCACCTTAACTAGCGCCGTCTCTGTGCTATGATGAGGCCGAAATCCTGACTGATACATTTCAAAAATGTTATTCATAAGTAGATGTGAGCAGAACTGCTGTGCTACAACCTTTTCTAAAATTTTGGAGATAAAGGGGAGATTTGATATTGGTCTGTAGTTGGACAGCTGACATGGGTCAAGGTCAGGTTTCTTAATTAGGGGGTGAATAACTGCCAGTTTGAAGGATTTTGGTACAAAACCAGTGCTAATGGAAGAGTTTATTATTTTTAAAGCAGGTTCAATTACCTCTGGAATTATCTGTTTTAGGAAACTTGTAGGCAAGGGATCGAGAATGCAGGTTGATGATTTTGATAAGGAAATTAATGAAATTAGGTCATTCTCATGAATAGGAGTAAAACTTTGTAATTGATTGTCTGCTATAATTACACTGCTGTCTACAGGGTTACTTGTAAAATAATTTGGATTTATATTAATCGTCTGGATTTCTTGCCTGATGTTTTCAACTTTATTATTAAAAAAGTTCATGAAATCATTACTACCTAATGATGGTGTGCATGTTAGTGCAGTGCTTTTATTTCCTGTGAAAGCGTCTCAGGGGTCTCAAACTGACTGCAGTTCTCTGCTTCATTTGCATGAGGCAAATGGTGGTCACACCAGATACTGACTGGTTTTCGGACCCCCAAAACAGTAAAACTGAGAGTGGCTTTTTATTGTGGCCAGCCTAAAGCACACCTGTGCAATAATCATGCTGTCTAATGAGCATATTGATCTGCCACACCTGTGAGGTGGATGGAATACCAAGCAAGTATAAGAAACAAACTGTACCTAATTAAAACCTTTAGTGTTTAGCAGTAGATTGGATTAGGAATTTACACAATTCCTGGAATGCAACGCATTTTTATATTTTCTTTACTTTTGCTTTTCAGAAGTGTCTTTCATTCATGCATTAGTATCATATGGACAGAAGATTCTATCCATGCATAGCTGGAACATTCCTAGAGTTCTGAACAAGCCTAGGAATACTCACAAATTGGTTTAATGCAGAGTTGCAAATACTGTTTTCCCACAAGATATTAGTCAATAGGATCTACCATATCCCTTCGTCAAATCCAGTAAAAATAAAATAAAAGCGAGCTGAACAAGTAGCTCATCAATGTGTGGCATTGAGAATGCATCAAATTTATACTCTAATAATTATCATTGATTTTTTTTCTGAATTACAAAAAAAAAATCACAATCAGGGCACTAAGAACACCAAACTGGACCTGTCACTGTGGGACCTCTAGATTATTGCATATCAGTCATACTTATGAGCTCCATATCAACTCAAGATGTCCTGAGATCCTTGGACTCCCAGCAAAGCCAAATAGGTCTGCAATTGGTGGGTGGAATTACTGTATCTGGGCTTCCACTTGGGTCATGAGCATGTGCAAACATCAATAGATGTGACAGCAAGCCCAAGACCCAATACTAAAAAGGGGGTGAGGCAGTTCCTGGGGCTGACTGATTTTTATAAACGGTTTGCATTTTATTGAAAATTACCAGCCCACTGACTGGCCTCATGACATGATCCGGTGAATTTGGTCACCCAAATAGGCTTTCTACCCATGTCAGTTTTGTGTGAAGTATTTTCCTGGCATTTTTTCTTTATGTTGTTCTGCAGTCTGATGCATCAAAAACAGAGATGAGGCACCCAGTGCTGTATATGAGGGAGGTGAGGGAGACAAGTCTTACAGCAAAATTGAGAAGGAGTGGCAGTATTTACCACTAACTGGGTGATCCTCACTCTTTCCTACTACCTTCCCTTTTACCTTTACTCTTATCATGCATCACTTTAATGTCTCAACTGCATGAAGAATTCCAACTTATATTGGCAGGAATAGTATACAAATAGTGGCAGGAACCAAAAACGTATAGTGGTATTACCCAGGACAAAATCCCCTGATCTTGAAAAGTTAACAATTCTAGATGTAAATAATAAGAAATGAAAGCTGAAATGAATTTCAAATTAATTTTATGATCTCAAAACCAAAATATATTCACTACATAGCAAAAAAAAGTAGGCCATGCCATTCCAATGTGTCAATAGTCCAAAACCTCATATAACTCTAATTGGAATATATGGACTGTGAGAGATCCTTACTAGTGACTAGTGCATTAGTCATATGGTTTTTTTTTAGCATGCACTCAAAATCAGGCTACAGTTTTCTCAAAGATGAAGGACACAGCAAACTTTAAAGATTTGAAAGTCCTCAGAAGTATGAGTTACAGAACCTTTCATATGATGTTTTACCCAGCAACAGCTTACTCTGTGATTTTCATTGGCTTGGTTTTAAACCTCACTTATGACTTTGATCTGGTGATAGTGAAACACTTTCTGTTAACACCGTTATAATACAGTCATTACAGCATCACAAGTTTATCTTCATTCGACTCGTTTCTGCAACTCAGGTATGTTTAACTGAAACAACTTTTTAACTAAAATTTTACTTTCATGTAGAACTATTAGTAGAATAATTAAAAACTATGAATAAGCTATAGTATTGCATTAGAGGACAGAAAAGTTTAGACAATTTAAAAAATGATGTAAGTAAAAGTAAGTGAGTAAATTGTGAGTGAGTAAATTACATAAAAAACATTTTTAGTAGTGCTTCCGAAGCAACACTACTATTATAATGCTGCATACTTATTAGTAGTGCTTGCAAAGCATTACTATTATTATTGCTTGGGTTATTACACAACTTTTAATTCTCCTGTTACTAGGATTTCGGCACGTAACTTGTCCCGCCGTTTTTGCCCCAGCTTCACGAATGATACCTCAAATCGTGCGGCCTGTTCGGGGGAGATGTGCTATTACTTTTCTAAGGATTTGCCCCAGCCGTTTTCGATCACATGAGTAAAAAGGGCAAATTTTTTCCCATAGAAAATGAATGGGGCAGAAATTTTGTGCGTCATATCTCGGCCCTCGAGAGCATGCACATATGGCATATCAACTCATCGAGGTCCGGAGTGGGTCGCAACTATATTCCCCCGTGAACCTTGGATCCGTTCAGAATTCTGGGAATTCTGTGACATTCCTGCCCCCATAGAGAATGAATGGGGACATTTCGACGCTCGGCCGTTCAGTCGTAGTTCGCCAGAGACACCGTTTCTACATATCCACTCGCCCGGGGTGTGGGGCAGATCGCAATTATACCAACCCTGTTGTTATATACCCTCGGCAACTAGGGGCAAAAGGGGGAAAAACGAAAAAATTTCTAGGTTTCTCTTCCCGAAAATGGATTTTGAAGGCCACCTGTTCACCCGACACGCAAATATGGCATATCCACTCCGGGGATGCCACCCCGGACACACCCATAATTTTTTTGCACATTTTTACCCCAGGGAACAATAGGTACGAGGCAATTCATTTCCCCATACAAAATGAATGGGGAATTAAAGTCACGCGCCACAGTTCAGCCCTCGAGCGTCTGACACGCACATATGGCATATCGACTAGTAGGGGGCAAGGAGCTGGTCGCAACAAAATGAACCCCAGACAAGTAGGGAATTCCGGGAATTCCGTGACATTCCTGCCACCATAGAAAATGAATGGGGAATCTGACCCGCCACGGTTTGGCCGGCGTTCGCCCCACACACTCGTACGACATAACCTCTCGTCCGGGGTGGCGAGAGGATCGTGCCTGTACACCCCGCGTTCGTTGATAACCCCAGGAACGATGGGAAGCGGGAAATTAACCACCCCCCAATAGAAATGAATGGGGAAACAGCTAGGATTCACATACATTGACACACATAAAGTGAATGAGCCAGGGCAAAGCACACAGGCCCCAGGCATGCCATACATCAATCTAAACATTGCATTATGGGAGATGCTATAACCCCACACTGAATGGGAGGAAGGGGGGTACGGGCAACAAAGTGTGCGTGGTAAAAAAATACAGGAAGGGGACGTGTGACATATCAACGGACTCAGCCAAGCATAAGGAGCACTTTGTGCGACATAGTGATGTCACGTGACGTCACATCAAGCCACGCCCCCACCATTAAGTCAAATAGTATAAAAAACAAACTTGCTCGGAAACAGGCTTGCGATATGTCAAAACACTCAGCACATTGGGGTGAGTTGAACCCCGGGTGAATTTTTTGTTGTCACGTGACGTCATAGGTCATGCCCACTGCTAAATATTAAGCTAATAAACGCGCTCCGACCCCGACGTGTGACGGCTTGAACCGCTCGGCACGGCCCAGGGAATCTCCGGCGGAATGCGAAATGGAAAAACTCTGGTGAGACGGTAAGGGGACTCGAACGCCGGGTCCCGCCACATCCGCCACCGCCCCCCCGGATATCAAGGGCAATAACAAATGTGCAAGGTATCGAAACGCTCGTGTCTCAAAGTTTGATCGCGTCTCGCAGTTGGCACTAAAAATGATGCACGCCCGGTGTCGACTATTGCGCCGGCAAGTACTACTCACATTTTCTTCAGGAGATGTCACATTCTAGTTGTTGTTGCTGTATTGTTTGAGATGAGTTTTTGATGTTAATTCTAGTGGGATATTGAGCAAAAATATATAAAATAGTCTCAATCTCATAATGACTCTATTACATTAATTTCAAAATCATGTTTTATTATTATTCTGCATTCTATGTTGAAGTTAGAGAGCAGTATCGATGTTGAAACCAAAAGTGTGTAATTTTAATAATCTAATGCATAATCGATTATTAATCAAGCTTGCCATTTTAATGACAACAGTTCTATTATAAAATGAAGATAGGTATCTCACTTTCTTAGGCATGACAAATTGCAGAAGCACCAATTACACCAAGTCTGTCTGCATGTCAGACCAATTCTGCCTCTCTGAATATGAGATCTTGCTCTTTGCAACTCCATTGTTGTTGGGCTGCTGACATAATTCATTTGTTGAAAATGTGGGTTTTGCAATGAAACAGTGCCTGTATTCCTTGTTTATTGTCTCTGAGACCCAGCAATGAACTGTTCATGCATTTATCTTGGGGGCTCCTCCTGTACTTTCTCAATTGTAGCACTTTCCCACCCTCTAGTGTTTAAAGAGGGAGCTGCAGATTCTACTGGTACTGGTGCTGGTTGTTGTAACCATAGTTCTTTGTTGCAGAGAGGATAAAAAGGAGAGAAAACAGAGCAGAAAAGAGAGAGAGAGAGAGAGAGAGAGAGAGAGAGAGAGAGAGAGAGAGAGAATTAACTGCTTTAACTAATGCTTTAATGCTTTAATTAACGCATGCATGGTCTTCTATTCCATAAAATGTTAATGTCCTATAGAGATCACAATTAGAATTTAGCTGAAAATATTAGAATCCATAATTGAGCTGATATCCCTTTATGGCACTGAGCTCTTGGATCCGCTGACAAATCCACATCAAAAATTCACCAAATGGGAAGTAACTTCCAACTGAGACCCTGCTTGCAGAAATCTGTAAAAAAAAATAACTTACATGTGCACTGGTACACACAAATAATGCATGCAGGCCAGAATTAGGCAAATATCCACTAAGCATAAACATCAGAAAAGGACAATCAAATTCAGGAAACATCACCAACTCAGTGGCCCTCTTTCATATCATCCTAAAGCATGAAATACCAAGATATGAGCAAAGAAATTAATTCCCTCTCAAGTCAAGTCAAGAAACTTTTATTGTCATTTTAACCATATATAGCTGACGCATTACACAGTGAAATGAAACAATGTTTCTCCTGAACCCTGATGCTACATACAACAGCAATCACAGACAACACAAACACAGGGCTAAGGACTATTAAGTGTCCTCGCCACATAAAGTGCATGTGTGCAAACAGTGCAAAGACAATACAGGACAAAGACACAAAACACGAAATAAAAAAATAGCTCTGCAAGTAAACCTGTTGTAAAGAGACGTAAAGTAAACAGTAACTAAAAATCTAAATGAAGTTTTGTGCAAAGAGCAAATAGCAGCAATCCAGAAATGATGTGCAAAAACGGCATGTAAACAGTTTATGGTAATGAAGTGATGTAATGTAAGTGGTACTAAATGGATGTATATGTGTTTGTGGTGAGTCCGGGTTGTATAAATCAATCACACAGTTGTGTGTGTTTGTGTGTGTGTGTGTGTGTGTGTGTGTGTGTGTGTGTGTGTCAGTTTAGTTCAGTTCTGTTTTGAGAAGCCTGATGGCTTGAGGGAAGAAGCTGTTACACAGGCCCGAATGCTTCGGAGCGTCTTTCCTGATGGCAGGAGGTTGAAGAGTGTGTGTGAGGGGTGTGTGGTCGTCCACAATGCTGTTGGCTTTGCGGGTGCAGCGTGTGGTGTAAATACAGTTCCCAAACCAGGCAGTAATGCAGCTGCTCAAGATGCTCTCAATAATCGCTCTGTAGAACATGGTCAGGATGGGAGGAGGGAGATTGTCTTTCCTCAGCCTTCTCAGGAAGTAGAGATGCTGCTGGGCTTTTTTGGTGATGGAGCTGGTGTTGAGTGACCAGGTAAGGTTATCCGCCAAGTGATCACCAAGGAATTTGGTGCTCTTGACGATCTCCATGGAGGATCCATTGATGATCAGTGGAGAATGGCCACTCTGTGCTCTCCTGAAGTCAACTACCATCTCTTTCATTTTGTCGACGTTCAGACAGGTTGTTGGCTCCACACCAGTCTGTCTCTGTATTCTGACTCATCGTTATTGCTGATGAGACTCACCATGTTTGTGTCATCAGTGAACTTGATGATGTGATTTAAGATGTGCATTGCTACACAGTCGTAAGTCAGCAGAGTGAACTGAGGTGCCCAAGTGCTCAGTGTGGTGGTGCTGGAAATGCTGTTTCCGAACTGACTGAGGTCTCCCAGTCAGGAAGTCCTGGATCCAGTTACAGAGAAAGGTGTTCAGGCCCAGTAGGCTCAGCTTCTCAATCAGGTCCTGAGGAATGATCATGTTGAATGCTGAGCTGAAATCAATAAACAGCTTTCGTACATAAGAGTCCTTGTTGTCCAGGTGGTGAGGGCCAGATGAAGGGTCGTGGAGATGGCAATAACCGTGGACCACTTCATCACGATGGGTGTGAGCGTGACGGGACGATAGTCATCGAGGCAGGAGACAGTAGACCTCCTTATCACGGGATGGTCATCGTCTTGAGGCACGTAGGAACAATGGCACTGCTCAGGGAGATGCATAGAGTTTTCCTCACTTCAGCTGTGGTTAGACAGAGCACCTGGTCGCCAGGAGGAGGGATGGTCTTCCTTGCCACCATGTTGTTCTGCACCTCGAACCAGGGGTAGAAGTCGTTCACCGCATCTGGGAGGAAGGCATCCTGGTCACAAGCAGGTGATGTCTTCTTGTAGTTTGTGATCGCCTGGATGCCCTGCCACATGCGCCGGGTGTCTCCGCTGTCCTGGAAGTGGCTGTAAATTCTCTTGCCATGTTCACGCTTCGCCTCTCTGATGGCACGGGACTTTTTTGGCCCTTACTGTCTTTAAAGTCGTCTTGTCCCCTTCTCTGAAGGCGGAGTCTCTTGTTTTTAGCAGTGCACGCACCGTGGCGGTCATACACGGCTTCTGATTGGAGTGTGTAGTGATGGTCTTGGAGATGGTCACATTATCAATGCACTTGCCGATGTAGCTGGTCACTGTTGACGTGTACTCCTCGGAGTTGTTGAAATCGCCGTTGTCCGTCCAGCTGAATGGCGGCATCCGGAACTCTGTCGTTCAGTCACGTCTCAGTAAACATGAAAATGGAGCAGTGTCTGTACTCACGCCAAATAGATTGTTAGAGTCTGATGTATTCCAATTTATTGTCCAGAGAGCAGACTTTTGCCAGCAGTAGAGATTGTAGAGCAGGCCGGCTAGCCCCTGCACGCTTTCTGTGCTTCCTCTTCCTCTGTCCATCTGCCGCAGGTGACGCTGAGGTCTGGAGGTCTGGTTCTCGAAGCATGCCAAGGTCGCGTGGCTTCTGTTGCAGATCATTGTTTATTGGGTTGTTGGGGTTGTTTCTGAGTTCCTTGAGTGTTCGGCGGTGGTACACAGGGACACCAGTTGCGCCGATGTCCATATGTTGCGTAATGCAGGCTACAAAGTGAAAGTAGCACCATTTTGGGTCTGGAGCGGCCGCTGCGAGCTACAGCCGCTACCACAAAATGAGAGATCGTGTCCACACTGTGATCTGAACCAGATCAAGACAGAACCGCACTTCAGACTATTTGACTTTATTTAATTCTAGCTCTTTTTTCTTTGCACATTTGTTATATTTGTATGCAGTCCAGCCCAACAACATCAAGTTAGAACAAGAAGAACAAGGAAAATAAAAATAATGATACCGCAGGAAAAGTTAAATAAATTGACAGCTGATTAGCTGATATTCTTGTGTAATTTATGTGAGTATTGCAAGTATTTAAAAATAAATAGCATCAAGCAATTTGATATTGTCTGATGATGATAATTTATTATTAGTATTATTAATTATTGATGACAATAATAATAATAATAATAATAATAATAATTCATTCATTTTCTCCCGCTTATCCGTAATACGGGTCGCGGGGGCAGCAGTCTAAGCAGGCCCCCGCCTCCGACTGCTGCCCAATCCTCACAGCACCGTCCCTTACGGTCCCTCCTGCAGGTGGTGAGCCCACGGGAAGGCGGCCCCACGTCACTCCGACGTCACGGACCTTGATATTTCCCTCGTAAGGGACCCCCGGAGCATAGAGAGTTAAGGGCCTTGCTCAAGGGCCCAAGAGTGGCAGCTTGGCGATACCGGGGCTTGAACCCCCGACCTTCCGATCGGCAACCCAGCGCCTTAACCGCTGGAGCCACCACTCCCCATATAATAATAATAATAATAATAATAATAATAATAATAATAATAATAATAATAATAATAATAATAATAATAATAATAAACTAAGAAGATTAGTTGATTAGCGGAAATACTCGGGGAAGTAATCCACGTGGTAATCGGGGATATGGGATTTAGGTGCCATACCAGGACAGTCACTAGGAACCGGGAAGTCTTTTAGGAAGGTTCGGGTAGTAGGTCCGTAAAGTGCCAGGGGAAAGGCTATATCCACAGGGTTTGCGAGACGAGTCCTTGGGTGTTCTGCCAGCATAATCTGTGAGAATGGACACGGACTGAAAGGAGAGGGGCCTTAAGTAGGCCCTGGGCTGATGAGCGCCAGGTGCCAGTACTTAGTACGAGGGAGACCCACTCTGTGCGGGCGGGGTGTCGAGGAGAGGTGAGGTTGGTGGATCCCTGACAAGTATAAATAAAAAGTTTTTACTTATCACATATACACTACACCACAGTGATTTTATTATTTTTTTTTCCATATCTCAGTGATGTTAAGAATCTGAGGTCAGCACAGGAAAAGTCATCTCAGCTCGATGTCCTGTAAAAAAATGCTGGGTGGACGTGTGGGGGATTTTTTTAATATGGCAGGAAGAGGCCCAGCCAACGTAATTGGAATTCAGCAAGTTGAACCCAGGAAAGGGAAATTTGAAGAGCTGAAACAGAACCAGCAGCACACAGAATAAACACAGTATAGTTTCAGAGCTAGATCAGATAATTCATGGATGTCATTATGAACTGATAACGGTTTGATTGCCATTTTGTGCAACAAACTCTATTTCTGCTTTTCTCATTCACAGAGTCTGTCATCTTGTCAAACTGTTGATTTGTGCTAATTTGTGCAGTCTGGATGAGTGTGACTGTATACTCAGTGCAGCTTAGAGTTGACAGTATGATTTTACAATATTAGGTTTCTTTTGTATGGCAGGAAATTAAAAAATATTGTATACTGGAGCTGCTATGGGTTAAACTCGAGCCCAACACAAGAAAATAGTGAATGATATTAATGAAATAAATCATCATGTCACAGGATGAATAAGATGACTGTTACAGCCTAATTACTGCTACTTACTACTACAACTATTCCTAAACAAATAAAATCCTTAATTTATACTTTGAAAATCAATATATCCTTAGTTGTATTTATTACAAGAAATACAATAATTAATTGATTAATTGATCAAATGTATGATGTTTATTCTTTTCTCAGGTCTTTCTGTTTTCTAGACTTCCTGGAAATTTTCACTCCAAACTTCTAAACATTATGGCTACTGGGTAAGTGACCAGTTGTACAATGAAATGTGTTTTTGTGTTTTATTTATCTAAATCTTATAAATAATCGCATTACGGTTCGTAACTCTCTCAGACTTGTGTTTATGTGCTGAATATGAAATATGAATAATAAGTATGATTGAGTTACTCCCGCTTCCTACGTGTGGTCACTGCCATGACAATATTACAAATTAAAATATATTTGATATTTGATAAGGTTTATGCAAAAGTAAAAAAAAAAAAAAAAAATGTTAGAGTTATTTATTTTTTTATTTTTTTATTTTAAGTCGTGGTGAGAAATTAATTGAATACCAGTAATATATCACATAATGGTTGACAGGACAGGAAAAAAAACGTTGGATAATATACAGTGAAACTGTCATATTAAATTACATTTTCATAAATGTTAATTTGATTTCTCAAGGTTTCAGACTGCATCAGTGGCTGTACGTGATGCAATACAGAAGAGTTATTTGATACCCTCCCCTGCTGGAGTTTCTCCTACACGATATCGTCTCCTCACCACCAGAAGTAATCTTGATGAAAACGGATCAGTAAGAAAATGGACATTCGGACAGCAAGATGTCAACATGCATAACAAAATAATACTGATAGTAGGAGAAACTGGAACAGGCAAAACTACTCTGATCAATGCCATGGCTAATTATATACTTGGGGTGAAGTTTAAAGATGAAATGTGGTTTGAGATTACAGAAGAGGGAGAAGATAATGATGTGCCAGATCAGTCAAAAAGTCAAACAAGTAAACTCACAGTGTATGAAGTCTTTGGTCAGGACAACCCAATCTGTCTCACCATCATTGACACTCCAGGTTACGGAGACACCAGAGGAACAGATCTGGATAAAAAGATTGCTGAGAATCTGTACAAACTGTTTCGCAGTAATTCTGGAGTGAAAGAAATTGATGCAGTGTGTCTGGTAGTGAAGGCATCTGAGAATCGACTCTCTAACAGACAGCAATACATCTTTGATGCAGTTTTGTCTTTGTTTGGTAAAGACATTGAGAACAATATTGTCATTTTTGTCACTTATTCAGATGGAATGCCTCCAACAAATGTGATAAATGCCATTAAGCGAGCAGAGATTCCCTGCAGGAAAGATGAAGAAAATGAACCTGAGTGTTTCTTATTTAACAATCGACAAACTGAGAAAAGGAGCAAAAAGTATAACAGACCTCTTCAGTCAGCTTGGGAACAAACAGAAGACAGTTTAAATCATTTCTTTGACTCACTGAAAAATGAGAACAGAAAAAGTTTGGAGCAAACTAGTGGTGTTCTGTATGAGTCCAATCAACTTGAAGCCTGTATTAATAATCTACAATTCCGAATTGAGTTTGTGGAAAGCAAAAATAAAGAACTGGTTCAGATTCAGAAAGCTCTCCAGGAAAACAGAGAAAAGATTGAGAAAGACAAAAACTTTTCTTTTACAGTAACCAAGCCTTATAAAGAAAAAGTTCCCATTGGAAATGTTTCATGGCAGAACAGAATGGCCACCACATGCTCTGTCTGTGAAGAGAACTGTCATGAGTATAACTGCTGGGCAGCCTTGAATGCTTGGTGGTGTTACGTCATGAAAAATAACCACTGCACATCATGTACAGGTAAATGTCACTACACTAAGCATGTCAGAGAGAACAAGAAATATGTGACACGCAGCAGGCAGACCATAATGACATATGCTGATCTCAAAAAACAATATGAAACCAACAGTAATTCAGCATCAGGTGTCACATATGATTCTGCATCCTTAAAACATGTTGAAAATGAGCTTGAGAGCAAAAAGAAACAAGAAGAGGAGATGAAATGCATAGAGAATAGACTGAAAGAAGATGTGAGCAACACTGAAAAGGAGAAATTTGAGCTGGTGGAAGAAGCCTGCACTGTCATAATGAAACTGTGTGAGACTGCTTTAAAGCCAGATTCTGCTTTCATTATCCAGGCTCTTGACTTCTTGATCCCTCGAGCTGAGGAAACTGGAAAACCTGTTCTTGCTCAGAAACTAAGAGAGATGAGAAAAATTCGACCGGAATCAGAGGAAAGAGTTCATGCTGCAGTGGGGTATGTAGGAGCAGGATGGAATAAAATTAAATAAAAAGATAAATATTTTATTCCAGGTAATAAATAATCTTGGGAGAGAGAATGACCATGTGATGTCGAATAAAGAAGGGAATTACTATCAGAATCAAAAGTGCATTTTTGTCAATAAATAAAATGCACTGTGTTTATTCATTAATACTGTTAATCAATATTTAATCATTACATTTCTGTAATCATTTGAAAAAAATCCTCTTCACTCCTCTTCTGAGCTTTACCTCATTATGAATTGCAGTGGAATCTTTACCTACATGTAGAATAATAAATGTGATATTGTAAACGAGTAGATTTGAACTTGATGTAGTTCATAACTTATAGTGTTAATTCTACTCTTGATTGTTGTCAGAAATCCACCTGCCACACCCCCTTTTGGTGGCTTCATGCCTCCTCTCTCTCATTGAAGCTCCCGGCTTCGATCACACACACCTGGGACTCATTCACTTACTCATCCCATCTCCTATTTAAGCTCCTCACCTCCACACACTCGCTGTCGGTTATTGTTGGTATTTGTTGGTTCATGGCGGTCTGTGTTATCGCTCCTGCGTATCCCGACAGGTATCTTTCCTCTCGGACTCCGCACTCTCTCAACAGCTGCGCTTTTTTTCCCAAAGCACACCCCGTATTTACCCTGCCGTTGTTGTCTTCTATGTTTGCGCTGTGTGGACTACGTTCCTCCGTTCCTGCCCAGCGCCACGCTTCCCCAAGCGCATCAGTGGAATATATATACACGGACTGCCTTTCGCCTTTTCGGTACTTTGTGGGCCGCGCTCTCGGAGCGCACCACCGGATTATCCCTGTGACAGCAGGTATTTGTGTTGGCTCTGCCTTTCTTGTGAATAAAACTCTGTTTGCTGTTACTTCGGCTTCCTCCTCCGTTTCCCCCGCACAACAATTGTGATCTGTGTAACAGTTTTTCTGATTTTCTCATTAAATATCTGCTTACTGAAGTTTGTCCGAGTTGCTTCTTCTGAGAAAAACATACATGTTCTATCAAATAACCCTTAATCTTCAGCCAATCATCATCCAAATCCTATTACTAATATGAATAATATATTTTAATGATATAGTAATAATGTAGTGATATACAAATAATTATAAGAATAATATAACACCACTTTAGAACACAACATGACTGTCTACTCATATACTGTTATGTAAATGTACTAAATAGTAATCAATGCCAACTTTTCACACAGCACAAAGAACTTTATTAATGTGAACAGAAATAAAAATAATATAAAATTATGTATCATCATTATGTGTTGACAGTTGTTTGTGATCTTTCTAAGACAAACATACATGTATCAATGACACTGGATATTTGGCTATTTATATTTCAGCTTATATTTCTTCTTCTTCTTCCTCTTCTTATTATTATAATATTTTTTTATAATTATTATTATATTATTGTCTATTACACAAGTGAATTGATATAAGTTTTTAGTAGTGTCACAGTCAAAATAATTATTGTTTTTTTTTTTTTTTTTTATTACATTCTTAATCCACATAATGCCCACAATCCACATTTATTTGGTGAATAACATGCATTTATAATAAGAATAAAGGTAGTCTTTTTACCACATGGAATGCTTCATCCGTATTAAATCTGCTGATGGAGCATTTTTTTCTCACACAGTTTTTCTCTTTATGCATCATTCCTTGTGTTTACAAAATGTTCAATTTCAGAAAATTGCATATTTTTTTTAGAAAAGCTTTACAATATGTAACAAATTTCTAGGTAAATGATGGACATGGTTTTTATGTTGTATTTTTATTTATAAACTTTTCTATTTTGTTCTTCGATAAACATATCAGTACATTTTCAGTAGTTCTATCAGTAGTTTTTAAATTATTACTGAAAGACCGTTTACTTGGTAATAGAAAAACATATAGAAATAGAGCCACCATGCCCTTTTACTAGGGAAATTAGATCAATACCTGGAATTCATGTGAAATTGTAAAACATCTGCACATCCAGATATGACATTTAGCAATATCAGTATTTTAATCTATTACATTTCACCAGTACAACCATGTGCCACTAGAGGGAGACAGGGAAAAATCAGAATCTTGAACGGTAAAACGTAGTTAAAAGAGGTGACCAAGAACCTGATTGTCACTCTGACGTAGCTCTCGAGATTTTGTGGGGAGAAGGAACAAAGTTTCGAGAAAGACAACGATCACTGCAGCCCTCCATCAATCAGGGCTTTATGACAGAGTGGCTAGACGGAAGCCTCTTCTTGGTGCAAAACCCATGAAAGCCCACTTAAAGACTCTCAGACTGTTTAGAACAAGATTTTCTTAACTAATGAAACCAAGATTGAACTGTGTGGTCTAAACTCTCAATGTTTTGTCTAGAGGAAACCAAGCACTGCTCATCCAAGCACACAGCCAGGACAACATATGAGTGGCTTAGAGACAACTCTGTAAATGTTCTAATGTGGCCTAGCCAGAGAACTAAATTCTAAACATCCTATTAAACATCTCTGGAGAGACCGACAGTCCCCATGCAACCTGACTGATCCTGAGAGGATTCACCTATCCCCCAATCCAGGTGTGCAAACGGTGTGGGAGGGGTGAAAAAATGCTGTAAAGTAAGAATGCTTTTAATTTATTTTTTATTACTTAACAAAATTGTGGTGCAGTCCAGTCCAAATCCAAATAAAATCAATATGTGGTGTGAACACCAGTGTTGGGCATTAACGCATTACTAGTAACTAATACTGTAACGCGTTACTTTTAAAAAATAAAGTAACTTCGTTACCGTTACCGTATGGTGCGTTACCCGTTGCTTGCTTACAGCAGAGACGCATTGTAGTATTGGTGGATAAACCACTGTAAACATGAAGAAGACGCACTGTAGGATTGGTGGATGAACCACTGTATACACAAAGAAGAAACACTGTGGGCGTGTCTCCGTTTATTCAGGTCTGTGCGGCAGTAATGGCGAGTCGAGGCGAGAGCAAGATGAGTTTCTCAAAGTGGAAATATGCTCATTATTTCACTTTAGTTGAGTATAAAGACAAAAACCTTTAAGTCAAATGTAAGCTGTGTCTTTCTGGTTCGAAGCTCGTATCTACTGCGATAAACAGCAACTCCAATCTGTTGAAGCTTCTCCAGGAACTCCATGCCTGAGGAGCTAGAAGCTAACCCGGTGTTCTGTTCTACATTGTTGATAGTTTTCATACTTCAGCTGTGAAAGGAACATTTTTAAGAGCTCAACACAACAGCAGACGCCACTTTAGTTTTTAAATGTGAATATATTATTCAGCTTGTTTTGTTATTTATTTCAGAAATCCTTGTGATATATTCAGTTTGTGCTGGTCTGACTTAAATAAAATAGTGTTTAAAAATGACTTTGTGTTTAAGTCAGTTTTGTGTTTGTATAGACCATAACGCATAAAAGGGCATTAATGGGAACATTAAAGTAGGTTCTTTAAAAAAGTAACTAAAAAGTTACTTTTAACAGTAACGCATTACTTTTTGGTGTAAGCAATCAACAAAGTAACTAAGTTACTTTTTGAACGAAGTAACGAGTAACTGTAACTAGTTACTATTTTTTAGTTACTAGCACAACACTGGTGAACACTGAAAACAGCATGAGTTCTTATTGCTGTTTGTGGTACAGACTAGTTTTTAAAGGAACTCAGCAGGTCAATTGTGGGGACAAAACCATCAATTCTAGGACCTTTTATTCTTCTCTATTCTAAAGATAGTTCTTAATTGGCTGTAGGTTGTTGTCCTGCTTCAGCATAAATAAACGTCCTGACATTGTGCACATGTACAAAGCAGGTATTGAAAGCCAAAAGGTAGTCACACCAAATACTGATTTGATTTAGATTTCATTTACTTTCTTATTTGTTAATTGGTGTCCAAAGGGCACTAAAATGTATTGCTATTTTCAAGTTTTATGATACTGATATGAGACACCAGTATACCTGCACCCTTTCACAATTATTCATCTTTGATCTCTATATTTTACAGCAGCCTGTATTATTGGACTTGGCTATTGGTTTGACTTGGCTATTAGCTATTATCACATACATTATTAACAATAGATTTTGAAGTGCAATCTCAGCAATGAGACCTAGAATATGGCATCATGAATTATGGCATATTGCTCTTTTTCAAAATATCAGATCCTCAAAGATGTGAACTCCCAAGAACTTTAAGTTGGAGACTCGCTCTACCTTAGTTCCATTAATGTAGACTGGGAAGTGTCTCCTGCTTAACAAGCCAAGGAAATACTCACAAATTGGTTTAATTCAGAGTTGCAAATACTGTTTTCCCACGAGATATTAGTCAATGGGATCTACCATAGCAAATCATCACCATGTCAAATCCAGTAAAACTAAAATAAAAGCGAGCTGAACAAGTAGCTCATCAATGTGTGGCTTTCAGGATTCCCCCTGCCAAGCCCCCTTCGCCGGCTGTCAAACCTGGGCATTCCCGAAGCACTCCGCTTCTTCTCTTGTGCGTGCCCCGCCCGCACGGAGATACTGCGCTCTCGGCTTCAGTGAACACACCTGAGGCTCATTGACTCTCATCACCTGCCTCAATTTGAACCCTTCACTCCCACACACTCACTGTTATTAAACGTATGTGTTTGGTTAACGCCGGTAGCTCATATCGCGTGTGCCGTTTCTACGCTGCATACTTTCCGCATTCAGACTCCTCGCTCTCTTGACGGCTGCGCTTCCTTTCCGAGGCGCACCCTTGGATTACCTACAGACTGGTTCGCTCTCGGTTCTGGACTCTGTGGACAGCACACCCACTGCGCACCACCGGATTACACAACGTGAACGCGGATGTTTGTATGGGTTTCGCTGGATGCAACACGTCTCTAAGCTTCTGCTCAGCGCCACGCTTCCTCCAGCGCACCTGTGGATTATACCTGCACGAACTGCCTTTCGCCAGTTCGGGACTTTGTGGGCCGCGTTCACGGAACGCACCACCGGATATATTTCTGACTTTGCATGCTTTTGTGTTAACCTGGCCGGTTTGGTAAATAAACTTTGTTTCTATTGCTTACCTCGGCTTCCGCCTCGCCTTCCGCATAACAGAATAACAGACCCCCGAAAGTGAATATAAGGACAAAAAACAAAAAACAAAACAGAAAGTCGTGAAAGAGAAGAAAGGACATGATCGGATTACTGCCGTGGTCCCGGCGTGATTCGAACCTCGGTGGTCGGATTCGCTCGGCTGCGATCAAGCAGCAGCTAAGCTCCGCCCCCGGGAAAACCCGGAAGCTTGCAGTTGTTTCTCGGGCATGCTCAGCAGCGCCACGCCCCCTTGAAGACATCGCTGGATTCCCGGCTCGCTTCTCCGGTGACAGGGCAGAGTGGGGCAGATTCTTACGGAGCGTAGACGGATATCTAGAGTCGTCTTTTTACCCAACGTAAAGAGCTAAGATCGTGCTCCACATCTCTCTGCTGTCTGGAGACTCCCTCTCTCTGGCCAGTGAGTTGTGGGACGCGAAAGGAGGCGAGTTCGGCTCATGTTCCCGATTTATTCAGCTTCTCACCAGGGAACTCGGGAAACTCATGCAAATCTCCACTACATCTCCCCCGCTTCCAAGAGCACCGTTCCGCACCAGAGTTTCCTGGAGATCTCCACCCTGCTTCAGGGCCTCCAGGGTGGCTCCGCTCCGCCGCAGGTCCTCCAGGGGATCTTCACCTTGCTCCAGGCCCTCCAGGACGGCTCCGTTCCGGCCCAGGACCTCCAGGAGATCTCCACCCTGCTCCAGAACCTCCGGGATGGTTCCGCTCCGCTTCAGAGCTTCGAGCAGAGCATGGCTTCGCTCCAGAGCTTTGAAGAGAGCTCGGCTTCATCCCAGGACCTCAAAGAGAGCTCAGCTCCGTCCCAGGACCTCCAAGAGAGCTCAGCTCCATCCCAGGACCTCCGTGAGAGCTCGGCTTCACTCCAGAGAGCCCCTGAGAACACCTCTCCGCTCCTAGGCTTTCAGGCAAGCTCAGTTCCGCTCCTAGGCTTCCCGGCAAGCACCGCATCATTCCTGGGGTTCCAGGAGAGCTCCTCTTCACCCAAGGGGTCCCCAGAGCTCTCAACTCAACTCCGAGACTGCGAAAGGGAATTTGAACCGCTGCCCCCGGCCCCCACCGAAGGCGACGGCTCGCCCCACAGTCTCCCTGAAGGCGACGCCACATCTCCGAGCTCCACTTCATCCAAGGGGTCCCTGAAGCTCTCAACTCAGCCCCAGGACTGCGAAAGGGAAGTCTAACCGCTGCCCCCGGACTTCACCGAAGGCGACGGCTTGCCCCCCAGTCTCCCGGAAGGCGACGCCATCCCTCAAGGCTCCTCTCCACTCCAGGGTTTCCAGGCAGCTTCCTCTCCGCTCCTAGGTTTCCAGGCGGGTTCCTCCCTGCTCCTAGGCTTCCAGGAGAGCTCCTCTCCGCTGCAGGGCCTGAAGGAGTGCTCAGCTCGGCTCCAGAGCTACCCGGAGAGCTCAGTTCAGCTCCTGAGTGCGCAAAAGGGGTCCCCAGAGCACTCAACTCGTCTCCGAGACTGCGAAAGGGACGTCAAACCGCTGCCCCTGGGCTCCACGGAAGGCGACGGCTCGCCCCACAGTCTCCCTGAAGGCGACGGCTCGCCCCACAGTCTCCCTGAAGGCAACGGCTCACCCCACAGTCTCCTTGAAGGCGAAAGCTCGCCCCACAGTCTCCCTGAAGGCGACGCCGCGTCTCAGAGCTCCTCTCCGGGCGTAGTCACGTCAAAGAGCTCCTCCCACGGCGACGTATAGCTCCCGGGCTCCTCCCACTGTGACGTCTCGACTCCAAGCCTCTCCAAGGGTGATGCCGAGGACCAAGACCTCGGTAAAGGCGACGTCATGCCTCCGAGCCCCTCTCCAGGTAACGTCACGTCCCTGAACTCACCGGAAGGTAACGGAACACCACCAGGTGCCTGTGAAGAGGGCCTGGCAGTCCCAAGCTCCTCTGTTGGTGGCATCTCGCTCCTGACCTCCTCTCGAGGTGACGTCTCGCCCCCGAGCTCTCCGGAAGGTGTTCTCTTGACTGAGGACCCGGCAGAGGGCACTGCTCGACCTCTTTCCTCCGTCGTGGGCATTGCTCTATCACCTGGCTCCGTCCAGGGGATCTTCCAGCCCGTGAGCCCTGCTGAGTGCTCCACCCGGCCTCCAGTTGACATCCTGGTTGTCGTGCCGGTCCGGGGTCCCGTGGTGGAAGTGGCTCTGCTCCAGGTCTCTGTGGGGTTCGGCGATCCGCTTCTGGCTCCCGTGGTGGACACCCCCTCGTTCCAGGTCTGCACAGGAGCTGCCGCTCCGTTCCAGGCCTTCGTGGGTGAAGTCGTTCCGCTCCAGCCCTCCCTGGTGGGCGTCACTCCGCTCCAGCCTTCCTAGGAGGTCGTGGCTCCACCCCTGGACGCCGACGAGGACATCCCTTGGCCTCTGGTTTCCGCCGTAAACGTCACTCGGCCTCTTAATTCCGTGGTGGGCGCTACGGGGTTCCTGTCCTTCGCTGGAAGCGTCTCTCCGCCTCCAGCCTCCGCTGTGATCTCCTCCCGGTCTCCGGTCCTCGCCGGGGATTTCGCTCCGCTCCAGGTCTCAGTGAATGACGTCTCTCCGCCTCCAGTCGTTGCCCCGTTCCGGCTCACCGCCGGGTTGGTCGCTCCGCCTCGGGTCCTTTCCGGCTTTCCCCGGTTCCGTGGCGGTTCCAGCCGGGTCCCCTTTGACCCGGGACGGTTGGAAGGGCCCTCTGCCGAGTGCCCTGGCCCTCCGGGCATTCTGTGGGCTTGGGGCTTCTGGTGCCGCCCCGTTGGGGGGGGTGGTGTCAGGATTCTCCCTGCCACGCCCCCTTCGCCGGCTGTCAAACCTGGGCATTCCCCAAAGCACTCCGCTTCTCCTCTCGTGAGTGCCCCGCCCGCACGGAGATACTGCGCTCTCGGCTTCAGTGAACACACCTGAGGCTCATTGACTCTCATCACCTGCCTCTATTTAAACCCTTCACTCCCACACACTCACTGTCTGTTATTAAACGTATGTGTTTGGTTAACGCCGGTAGCTCATATCGCGTGTGCTGTTTCTACGCTGCATACTTTCCGCATTCAGACTCCTCGCTCTCTTGACGGCTGCGCTTCCTTTCCGAGGCGCACCCTTGGATTACCTACAGACTGGTTCGCTCTCGGTTCCGGACTCTGTGGACAGCGCACCCGCTGCGCACCACCGGATTACGCACCGTGAACGCGGATGTTTGTATGGGTTTCGCTGGATGCAACACGTCTCTAAGCTTCTGCTCAGCGGTGCGATTCCTCCAGCGCACCTGTGGATTATACCTGCACGAACTGCCTTTCGCCAGTTCGGGACTTTGTGGGCCGCGTTCACGGAACGTACCACTGGATATATTTCTGACTTTGCATGCTTTTGTGTTAACCTGCTTTTGTGTTAACCTTTATTTGGTAAATAAACTTTGTTTCTATTGCTTACCTCGGCTTCTGCCTCGCCTTCCGCATAACAGTGGTATTGAGAATGCAACAAATTTTAACTCTATTTATTAGCATTGATTTCTGAATTACAAAAAAATGAATTGTTCTCACCACAACAGGAGCAGAACGCTGAGCCACAACAGTGCCGCCTTCAGCCTCTTCATCCTCGGCCAAAAGCGCACCGCAACATTGTTACGCGTCTCCGGAAAGAAGAGGAAAGAAGGAAGAAAATAGTTTTCTTTCTGATCGCAGACTGTAAATGTTTGCTGCGCTAGCAGTCAGAACGAGAACCGAGAAGCTGGTAGATATGTGACTGTGTTTACGTGGACCAAAGGAGAAAAGAGGACTGTTTGTCTATCTATCTATCTATCTATCTATCTATCTATCTATCTATCTATCTATCTATCTATCAAGTCAAGTTTATTTCTATTGCGCTTTTCACAACAGACATGGTCGCAAAGCAGCTTTACAAATGGCAAGGAAAAACTCCCTTAGATGTTAGGAGGAAGAAACCTTGAGAGGAACCAGACTCAAAAGGGGAACCCATCCTCATTTGGGTGACATCAAGAGTGTGATTATAGACTTTAATCAATACAGAACACTGGAGAGTGAGAACTAACATGAGCACTTGAGTATAAGATTATGAGTGATGTCCTTTCTACAGTCTTATACAGTCATTTGAGATTATGGAACCAGGAGCTACTGAGCAACTTATGAAATAGCTCAACATTTGAGATCATCACAGAACCAACAACAGCTTCTCCATGCCAGAACCTTTTAATACTCAAAGAGGACCAGTGTCCAAACTCCACATGAGGTGGGATCCAATTGGCGCTGGTACGTCTCTAGATGGTTCGGGATGTTTGTTTGCATCTGCTTCTTTAAAGGTCCACAATCCTCATGAGGTGGGACGTGACTGGAGCTGGAGCAACCTCAGGATGCCTCGGGATGGGGAGAGAAAGAGAAGCAGTGGAGAGAAATTATATTAACTAAGTTCATGATATTAACAGCACAAGTTGATAATGTGCATGTGATCAGATGTTCTGGAGCACAAGGTTATGATGTGAGACGTATGTTATGTGTAGGTTTTGCTAAATATATATGTTTTTAATCTGCACTTAAACTGGGTGAGTGTGTCTGAGCCCCGAACACTGTCAGGAAGACTATTCCAGAGGTTAGGAGCTAAATGTGAAAATGCTCTACCACCTTTAGTGGACTTTGCTATTCTAGGAACTACTAGAAGCCCAGAGTTTTGAGATCTCATGGAGCATGACGGATTGTAGCATGTTAGAAGACTGGAGATATACATGGGGGCCAATCCATTTAGTGCTTTATAAGTGAGTAGCAGTAGTTTTTAGTCTATTCGAAACTTAACCGGAAGCCAATGTAGGGACGATAAGATTGGGGTTATATGATCATATTTTCTTGACCTAGTAAGAACTCTTGCTGCCGCATTCTGAACTAAATGTGTGTGTGTGAGTGATTGTAGCAGTATATGTATTCACATTATACTGTTCATAATTCTTGGTGCTACTTGCAATGGACTGCAATACTAATAGACTTCATAAAAAAAAAAAGTTCTTTAATGACCATTTTATTTTGAGAGAAGTAGGAGATCAATGACAAGGTCAAAAGATGGTGTTATCAGATTTACTGTAGAGTAGGTCAGGGCAGTAATTTGACTGCAGGAATTGCCTTGGGGACTTTGGCCTTAGAAATTTTGAACATAAAGAAATTATACTGCATTGTCCTCAGCAGTATAAGCTAATGGCCACAAAAAAACAACAAAAATCAACAAAACAAAACAACAGAAAGGTTTTTTATATATATAATCTTAAGAGTTCATAAGCATATTATTCTGGTAAATTCACTCAGGTAAAAATACATGACTGTAATTTACTTAAATATCTTACTATTTAAAAAAAATATATATTAATATTAATGTGTTTTGTTATAATCAAATTAAAAAAAGGGTGCATGCAGAAATATTAAGGGAGATGATTATTAAAATCTTTTGTTCATTCCACAATATAATATAACATATTTACATTTACAGATGAAAGGTAGCAGACGTCCTTATCCAGAGCAATGTACAAAAGTGATTTGAGTCTCTGTCAATGAATAAATCAACATTGGTTCACTTGACTATGTTGAGCTATGTTGAGACGGATTATAGCACACTTTTATTTTTTAAAGAAAGACATAAAACAAACATATTTTTTAACTGAATAATAATATTAATATTAATTTTATATATATATATATATATATATATATATATATATATATATAT